>JAWPHD010001790.1:0-294074 GCA_037043455.1 Cyrtodaria siliqua | reverse complement strand
ACGACTTGAATGTTGCTCTTTCTGTCTAGTTGATCCTAGCAAACATTTAAGTTGGTAGGAAATTCAAGATGGCCACCACTGCTAAAAATAGATTTTAAAAATGCGACTTTCTGGCGACTACTTCTCAAAAACCGTAAGTGATATTGAACCTTTACCAAAATGACTAGCACGACATCTTGCAGGCTGATCAGGGTTTACACTGGGTGCTCATCAGTCATTTGACCGAAACACCCCTTTGTACTATAAATGGACTGGTCCAAAATTCAAAGAAAGGACAATCCATTATACATTCATAGTGGGGTAAGGATTAAGTCTCCTTTGTATTTTTGGCTCTCAGAAAACGCTGAAACACATATTGTAGGATTTTAAGATTGTATTTGATTCTGATTTTCAAAATATAACCACTGAGACAAGAGCAGTCTACTTGTACTGGTGAGATAGTAATCTAATTCTCAGGAGAAATTGCATAACATGACTGTGACCTGGTCACACACCTGCTATATTTATGAATATCGATCATTCCATTTATGTTACAAAAGGGTGATTTGGAGAAATTACTGTTGAGCACCATATAGGATATACAAAGGTTGATGTTGTAATTTGAATTGAATAGCTTTATAATTAAAATTTGTGGTAGCATTATGACATTTTTATAAAAGATACAGTCTTTAGACTGGGATAAAATTGAATGAGATTATAATGTTGCATAGGTAATGTTGCATAATAATATTTAGGAATATAGGAATGCTGCTCTTGATGTCTAGCTGGTCCCAAGTAAAAATCAGGTTGGCCTAAAATTCAAGATGGCATGGCTAAAAATAGATTTTAAATACAATTATGTGGCGATTACTTCTCTAAAACAGTAAGTGGTATCGGTTTGGTACCTTTACCAAAAGGACTTTCATAAAACTTTACAGGAATGTTGGTCTTGATGTCCAATTAGTCCCAAGTAAAATTCAGGTTGGCCAGAAATCCAAGATGGCTGCCACAGCTTAAATACAAGTTTGAGGCAACTATTTCTCAAAAACCATAAGTGGTATTGAATAAAATGACTGGCATGACATCTAGTTGCTCATAAACAAAATTAATTTGGATTCTTGTCAAACATGGCCACCAGCGGCGATCTTTGTTTACATAGATTGATATAGGAAAAAATTGTGGCGACTACTTCTCTGAAAGTGTTGGTTTTATTTCCATAAAACTTCACTGGTTCCCATAGCTGATCTGGCTATCAAAATATATCAGTAGAGCTTCAAGGTCATTGACCTCTTGTTGAAATTGTTTAAAGTTAGGTCAGCATAACATCCAAGTACCATAAAAGCTTGAAACCTTGAACTAGAATTACAGGGGCCTCAAAACACTCAACTAACATGGATGTAGAGGTAAAGATTAGGTTTATGGAGGGCTTGGTGCAATACTATTCTGGTGCAAGATTATTCCAAGTGTAAATATTAGTTGTGTTAGGTAGAAGAGACTAGAAATTTGCTGGTGATAAATACTCCAAGCTTATTTGATATTTAAAGACATATTTCGAGCCTATTGTATTTGGGGGGAGAGAATTTCTATAAGTAACTGTAAATCACTGTTGGCCATACAATTTCATGAGCAAAGTGTGATATTCAATTTTTCTTCAGATAATGAGGCCCATTCAATAAAGCATTTGTGACCAGTACACATAATAACACATTAAAAAATGTTGTATATTTATTGTGTTGTGCTCTGATTTTTGGTCTAAAAACAATTAAGAAATACCAGATAAATTTTGTATTCAGAAGTTAAATTATGAACATATAATTCTTCATTAAAGTAAATTGCAAAGTGTTGTTCTTACCCTCAATATAACAATGCTATACAAATAAAAAACTAAGGGTGGGCCTCAATTTATATACCCGAGTTGATCAGCCATGAAGCGTGCTGGCTGTAAATATTCAAGCTTCCCATGCTTTTTCAATGACCAAGTAGCTCTGTGAAATGTGTCCTTTAAAGTAAAACGAAGGTCCATAGTTCTGTAAAAATGCAGAATCAAAAACCTTTGATGCAGAGACACATCATATCATCACATGTGAACTGTATGTCAAGTGTAATAGCAAACAGTGAACACTTTTGAAGTGAAAGCCACATGAAGTTCATTATACAATTTTAGTAAATTGAAAAACTCTTAAGTCAAACGAAGGGCCATAACTCTGTAATAAATTAGGCAATCAACAATGTGTGATGCAGAGGTAGCATACGGTCATCAGTTGTTATGTGTAAATGAAGTTTGGGAACAATCCATTTGAAAACTGTTTGAGAATTGCAAGTAATGACAAGAGTCCTCAGATGACATGTGGATGCTCTACTGAAATAAGTTAGTTATTTTATTATTATATTTACAGAAAAGGGTTTTGTATATTGCTATCCGATCCCTCATCAGTAGTGTGAGTGGGGGGGGGGGGGGGTGGAGAGGGGAGAGAGGGGGGGGCGTGGGTGTCACCATTTAAACAAACTTGGTAGAGCACCAAAATATTATGGTAAAATGACTCATGTAGTTTCAGAGAAAAACAGGTTTTTTTAAAGATTCTCCTGTATAACTCCATGTAAAACTGTAACGCCTGGGGTGGGGCCATATTTGATCCCAGGACCACCATTTAAAAAAAAAACTTAAAACATTTTCTTCTTAATATAAAGTTCTCGTAAATTGCATGTTGCATCAGCTTATAGTCCTTTTCCAAGTTTGATCAAATGTTGACCCTGGGGTCGAATCATGTCCCACCCCGGGGTTCACAACCTAACAGAGAGTAATATAGGAGAAGCTTTAGACAAATAGTATTCGTTTAACCTACAAGAACCAGAGGTTAAATATTTTGCATTAACCATATGATTATGGTCCTCTACTAAGCTTGTTTAAATGGTGACCCTGGGTTTCGAATTCGGTCCTCCTCAGGAGTAACATATTTTACATAGGCTTATATAGGGAGAAACTTAAAAATCCTCTGAAAGTAAAGGTTATAGAGCTCTCATATATTGCACGTAGCATAAGCTTATGATCCCCTACCAAGTTTGTTCAAATGGTGACCCCCGGGGTCAAATCTGGTCCTGCCACGGGGTCATACTTTTTTATAAAGACTAACATAGGAAATTCTAAAAATAAAATCTTCTCTAAAACTAAAGAGTTAGAGATATGATATTGTGCAGACTAAAATAGCTAGATATATGATATTGTGCAGACTAAAATAGCTAAAGATAAGATATTGTGCACACTTAAAAAGTTAGAGATATAATATTGTGCAGACTAAAAGAGTAATGAGATATGATATTGTGCACACTAAAAGAGTTAGAGATTCAATATTGTGCAGACTAAAATAGCTAAAGATATAATATTGTGCAGACTAAAGGAGTTAGAGATACGATAGTGTGCAGACTAAAGGAGCTAGAGATATGATATTGTGCAGACTGAAGGAGCTAGAGATATGATATTGTGCAGACTAAAAGAGTTAGAGATATTGCACATACTTTAAGGAGCAAGAGATATGATATTATGCAGACTAAAAGAGTTCGAGATATAATATTGCACAGCCTTTTTAAGAGCTAGAGATATGATATTGTGCAGACTAAAGGAGCTAGAGATATGATATTATGCAGACTAAAGGAGCTAGAGATATTATATTGTGCAGACTGAAGGAGCTAGAGATATGATATTGTGCAGACTAAAAGAGCTAGATATATGATATTGTGCAGACTAAAACAGCTAGAGATATGATATTGTGCAGGCTAAAAGAGTTAGAGATATTGCACATACTTTTAAGGAGCTAGAGATATGATATTATGCAGACTAAACGAGTTTGAGATATAATATTGCACATACTTTCAAAGAGCTAGAGATATAATATTGTGCAGACTAAAAGAGTTAGAGATATGCTATTGTGTAGACTAAAAGAGCTAGAGATAAGATGTTGTGCAAACTAAAAGAGCTAGATCTTCTTTTCTGAAACCAGAAGGCGTAGAGCTCAAATATATAACATGTAGCATAAGCTTATGAACCTCAGCCAAATTTGTTCAAATGATGACCCGTCGGTCAAATGTGACCGCCACAATGGTCACAATTTTACGTAGAGCTATATAGAAAAATCTTATCTTCTCTGAAACTGCAAGTGCTAGAGGTCTAATATTTGACATGTAACATAAGATTATGGTCTGTATCAAGTTCATTTAAATGGTGACCCTGATGTTAAATTTGGCCCTACCCTAGAGGCACATGGTGTACATAGACTTGTCAAGGAGAAAAATGAAAAAACTTCCTCTCAAACCATAAGGTATTGAGCTCTCATATATTGCTTTAGAATAAGCTTTTGATCCTCTACCAAGTTGTTTGAATGGTGACCCTAGGGTTATATTTTAGCAAGTCCGTCAGTCGCAGTTAAATAGAATTGTATCGGAAAGTCTTTAAAAAAATCCAGTACCTACCAGACCTTTCTTATCTGACCCACTTTTGTTACTGTTCCAAGCGTCATTTGCAACCGGAGGCCCCGGGTTCAATCCTCCGTGGTGCCACTGAGTTCCATCGGTGTTTTCTTGGGCAAGACACTTTCCCTTAGCCCCGTCAGTCGGATGGGGACGTAAACCGGGCGGTCCCGTGTATCTGTCTATCCTCCAATCACGTTAAAGAACCATAGGAATCTATTTGATAATAAGAGTAGGGCAGGTTCCCGGATTCCTACGTATACTTCCCCTCTATCTGGGGCGGCTCTAAATAACCTATACTGTGTTGATGAGCCCGTTAAACAACATTCAATTAAATTCAATTCCAAGCGTCAACAATGGGACACAGGTCATCAGGTGGGAGATTTAGGGTCATTTGGCCCTCTTGTTGTAGTGATACACTTTTTCATCCAGATTGCCCCCAGTCCATATAGTCCTAAGTAATATCTGAATGCTTAAGAAAGACACTTAACCTCTAATTTGTTTTAACATGTATTTGTGACCTTTATAGTCTTTTACTACTATCATTACCATTTTACAGAAAAAGTCTTGGGAGAAAACTGTCCAAACCCATCAACAACTGGCGTGGCTGCCTCCGCCTCCTGCAGTGATATTAATGCTGATTGTACCAATAACAATGGTTATACCTGTCAGTGTAAGACAAAGTACTACAATGAGGCAGGGACTTGCCAGCCAAGTAAGTAAACAGCAAGTGCTGATGAATAAACAAGACGTATGGTAACTAGTAGATGAAGTGGTGATACGATCAAAAGTGCTGCACACTATTGTTTCATCACAACCAAATCACCAAAAGTTTAAGCATTGCACATTAGAGGTGTATTGATACACTCAAATATTGAATGAATTGAAAATGTCCTATATTTGAGCTGTATTCAGTATTTACTGCACCGGTATTCGAATATTTTCGAATACAAATAATAAAGTAACCAATCGTCCAATACTCACCATTTTCAACCTTTCATAGATTTAAAGAATAGTTTGTTGTTTCTGTCATAGTATACATCGATACATGTTATACATAAAGTTGTTTATTTCGTCAATCTTCGTCATTAAAGGCAATCCTTTATGGTCTGATATTTGTGAATGCTTTCAATAACATTTTGAGATTACCAGCCTGGGTTTATTGGTTAAATTTATTAATACAATCTGATAAAACACATTTGAAATCTTTTCCCTAAAACAGTGTTTTCTCTGTATTAAATTAAAGGCAGAATATGCTTATTAACCCATTAACTGAAACAGTTGACGAAACACTCGGAAGTGTTAAAACTTAGAGAATTACGCTAACAAATAAAATTAAGCTGTACACACTATGCCAAATAAATATGTGTGTACTAATTACGCTGTATCCCCTACATGCTGCGCCGACGCTAATTACAACACAGGAAGTGTGCAGATCCATATGGTTTATTTATAGCACAGGTAATGTTTATGCAAACACAAGAGTTAAAAAGTCAGCGTGCCTTTTTAACAAAGCGTACATTTCTAATCAATTGTTTCTATTAACGGCTGGGTACATCGGGGGCTTTAATGCAAATTTGACGGTAATATTATACACAAATACTTGACACAAAGTCTCTATCATCTCCGTTAGGGTTAACAATAAGCATATTCTGTCTTTAAGGGCAGCCTTGCTCATCTTTTTAAAGAAATTATTTTTTATTTGAACTGTTTTTATGTTTATTACTATTTATTATTTACTAAGACTGAGTAACTTGTGAGTTAACCACCTTTAGATTAAGTACTGTTTTGTTCTTGATTCTTTACTGAATATTCGTGAATATATATTCATATTCGTCTCTCTGTATTCGTGATATGTATCGTATTCACCACTATATGTATTAGTTACAGCCCTGTTGCACATCTCGAGTTAGGTACAGTGGAGTAGTAGCTGGCTAAACAAACTATAACAGTTGAAACAAAGGCGGAGGACTTATGAATTTGCATTTCTGTCATTATGTCATTTCGTTGTTCCATCGCCAATTTCGTTTCCAACCAATAACTTTAATGTCTGATCTTGATGAAACTTTAGGACAATGTTTATGGCCATACTATCTAGGCCAAGTTCGATAACCAACCAGATCGCATTTATAATGCCGGAGTTATTGCCCTTAGATTTTTCAAAATCGACTTTTGTTTCCGACCTATAACTTTATTATTTTTAATCCGAGCTTGATGAAACTTTAGAACAATGTTAATGGCCATAATATCTAGGCCAAGTTGGATAACCATCCAGATTGCATATATAATGCCGGAGGATTTTTTTAATTGAAGATTTTTGCATTTACCTTTTATACCTGGTAATTAAATCTTATGAAACTTTAGGACAATGTTAATGTGCATATTATCTCAGCCAAGTTTGATAACCAGCGAGATTGCCCTTGCCATAGTTATGGCCCTTGGATTTGTGAGAATTGAAGAATTTTGCGTTTTCTGCTCAATAACTTAACATTTATAATCAAATCTTGATGAAACTTGGGGTCAATGTTTATGGGTATAATATCTTGGCGAAGTTCGATAACCAGCCAGAGTGCATTTGTAAAATTGATGATTTTTACCGTTTCCACTCAGTAACTTTAACATTTATAATCCACTCATGATGAAACATGGGGACAATGTTTATGGTAATATTATCTTGGCCTAGTTCAATTACTAGCCAGATCGCACCTATCATGCCAGAGTTATGTTCTTGGATTTTTTAAAACTGAAGAGTTTTTGGTTTTCACTCAATAACTTAAACAATTATAATCCAATCTTGATGAAACTTTAGGACGATGTTTATGGGCATAATATCTCAGTCAGGTTTGATAATCAGTCAGATTGCAACTATCATGCCAGAGTTATCGCCCTTTGATTTTAAAAAATTGATGATTTTTGCGGTTTACGGTCAGTAACTTTAACATTCATAATCCACTCATGATGAATGATGAGGACAATGTTTATGACAATAATATCTCGGCCAAGCTTGATAACCAGCCAGATCGCACCTATTATGCCAAAATAATTGCCCTTGGATTTTTGAAAATTAAATAAAAATTGGTTTCCGTCTGTAACTTAACATTTATATCCAATCTTTCTGAAACTTTAGGACAGTGTTTATGGGCATTATATCCCAGCTAAATTTGATAACAAGCCTGATCGCACATAGCTTGCCAGAGTTATGGCACTTTGACTGTTGAAAATTGAAGATTTTTGCCAAGGTTTTTACTACTTACCAACTGATCTTTTCTTTGGCGGTTCCTGTCAGATGGTGGACCATTATTCTGTGAATTAGCTTGTTCTGTCATAATTTCAATTTATTTGTCATAGGAACACAATATTAAGAGAATGTATTTGAAATGTAAGATGTGTCTACTTGCATCCGACTGCAGTCATTGTGATTAAGAAAAGCACTTTGTAAATGTCACAGGGTGTATGTGAGGGCGAAATATTAGCGCACAACTCTGTATCAAGGTCCAATGTAATGTTTGTTTTGTAACGGAATAGTAATATGAAGTAATTGTGAAAAAGCTTGAAAAGCAAAAATACAACTGTTTTGTATCAAATGTGTAAGTCAGTGAACTTGAACCGAAACTTTATATCATTAAAAACTTGGACAAATTGCAAAACTAAACATATCCGACTAGAAAAAGCAGAGTTATAGCCTTTAAATTACTTATAAATGCTAAAAAAAAAAAAAAAAAAGTCGCACGGAACAAGATCAGGCGAGTAACGAGGATGAAGAACCAGTGTTACCACTGTGTCTTTCAAAAACTGGGTCACTTAAAATGACTTGTGAGCAGGAGCGTTGTCATGTATTAGGGAAATGCGTGAAAATAAGTATAAAAGTCGAACAGGAAATGCAGCTTTCACGGAACACAGTAAACCCAAAAACACGCAAAACGACAAACATGAATGGCAATGTTAACAAAGAATAAAGGTGTATGACGTCACAAACACAAAAACGGTTGACAATAGAGCTTCCGTCTTGGAATGGTCAGTGGCAAAAAAGGTGCTGGGGGGTGTTTAAACCAGATTCACACTTACCCTACTGTCATCCCAGTGTAAATAAAGAAATCCCCGCCATGAACTATTCTCTAACCAACAAGGCAGCATTAATAGGCAATATAAGTAAGACACAAAGATGTATTTTGGTCATCGCTTTCTGAGGTTCAAAGGCAGAGGGATATTATTTTGGCGTTGTCCGTCCATCCTTCCGTCTTTTTTCGTCCTTCCGTCCGTCCGGAGCCATTATTAGTTATAAGGATTCTTGACAGGGGACATGGGCTCACATTCCCTGCCTGGAAATTATATTCACCCGAGCCGTTAGGTGAGGGGGAATAATTATTTCCAGGCAGGGAATGTGAGCCCATGTTCCCTGTCAATAATCCTAATAACGAATTTGTCATACTTCAAAGTTGTAACCATTTATTTAAGAAAAAAAGTCAAACACACGATTTCATTTTTATTGCGTCAATTTTTCCGTAACGTGCCTCAAACTAGACGTTGTTTACTTTCGTGACGTCATCGCTCTAACGTCGTTAAATTTAGCGGATTTTTAATAAAATAAACGTATTTTGTCACTATGTTAATGTTTTATTATCTGTAAAATTGCCCAAAAAAATACACTTACGATTATTTCAGACTTTTACACATAGTGGAGAGCTCAGAAAAGCGATAGGAAGGAAACAATCGGCGGTTTCCAAAACGAATCGAAACGTCGCCATTTTGTTTTTGTGTATTTGAGTAATGGGGTTCGTCCTATGTTCACGTCTCGAGACGTAGACATGGGCTCATGTCTACGGCGCATTGACCAATGAAATCCTGAGAATTTTCTTTGCAGTATGACAAGTCTTCATAACTGCAGATTGGATTTTCATGACACTTGGTTACAATGTTTATCCTGACAGTGGAATGACACGCGGCTATTTTCTTCCGGAATCGCCCCAGTAACGCCGGAGTTATTGCCCTTTAATTGCTAAAAATTGCTTAAGTCTGTCCGTCCACAGCCATATCCTGATAACCGCTTGTTTGATTTTCATTAAACTTCATTATAATGTTTATCCCAATAGTGGGATGTGACGCGGCAAATTTATTTCGGAATCTTCCTAGTAACGCCGGAGTTTTTGCCCTTAAACTGATAAATGCCCCCTTGCATTATTCAGGTCGTGTGTTCAAATCTCGCAGGAGGCATATATTTTTTCATTTTTGTCTCACCTTTTCGAAGAAAAAAAGAAACATAGGTGTTGCTTTTCCGGCGGCAGCGGCGGCGGCTGCGGCGGCATCAACATTCAAGTTTTTGCGTTTGGGTCATTTTCTCACAAACTGTATACACTTGACCTTTCAAACCTTGCTTATAGTTGTTGACAAAGCTAATGTGGAAGTGACTTTGACCCTCCAAGCAAAGGGCAGATAGATTAATAATGTTTAGGTTCAACTTTTGCGTTTAGGTCACTTTTCCACAACTTGTATGCACTAAACCTTTACAAGTTTGCTTATAGTGGTATCTAGGGTGGTACACCGCAACGAGACTAAGCATATGTGGATGTGACCTTGACTCTCCAAACAAAGGGCAGATACCTTATAATTTTTACCTTCAATTTTGGCGTTTAGGTCACAAACTGTATGCACTAAGACCTTTCAAACTTTGCTTATGCCTTGGTGCGGTGTCCGTCGTCCGTCCATCCGTCCGTCCGCAATTATTTTTTTGCGGCGACTACTTCTCTGAAACTACTGGATGGGTTTTCATGAAACTTTACAGGAATGTTGCCAATGATATCTAGTTGATCCTAGCAGAAATTCACATTGATGTGAAATCCAAGATGGTCGTCAAAGGTAAAAATATATGTTTAAAAAATAAGTTTGTAGAAAAACAAGTTTGTTACTTCTTGAAAACTATAAGTGATATCGATATGGGACTTTTTCTTAAATGATCAGCATGACATGATGTTGGTCCTTGTCGAAAATTGTTTCGATTCAACCTTAAACATGTCTGCCAGCGGCCATATTTGTTTACATTGAGTTATATACTAAAGATTTGTAGCGACTACTCCTCTGAAACTACTTGACGGATTTACATGAAACTTCACAGGAATGTTGCTGTGGTGTCCAGTTGATCCTAGCAAAATTCCAGGTTGACCAGAAATTAAAGTTGGCCGCCACGGCTAAAAATAGATAAGTGATATTGATATGGGACTTTTACTAAAATGATCAACATGACATGTTGTTGATCCTTGTCGAAAATTATTTTGATTCGGCATTAAACATGGCCGCCAGTGGCCATCTTTGTTTACATAGAGTTATATAATCATAGAGTTATATAATAAAAACTTGTAGCGACTACTCCTCTGTAACTACTTGACGGATTTACAAGAAACTTCACCGGAATGTTCCTCTTGATGTCTAGTTAATCCTAGCAGGTCGGACTGGAATTATAGATGGCCACCACGGCTAAAAATATGTTAACAAACAAAAAACAAATTTGTAGCGACTAATTATTTTGAAAACTATAAGCGATATTGATATGGGACTTTTTCTAAAATGATCAACATGTAAAAGTAATCAATTAAGTGTTGAATATTGGTGTTTTTTCACAATAATTTGACTGGTTTCGGCAATTCCCGGTTCAGTTTCACAAATATTTAAAGGATAAAAATGCCTTAATAGTTCAGAATTTATTGTTTTGTTTCATAAAGTATGTTATCATATATGTACGCATTTTTGGCGCGCAATATGCACAGAATTACCCTACAATAAGCTTTCGAGAAATGAGCCGTATCATAAATGCGGTCCGATATGACACATTTAGGTCATGTGACCGGGCCGAAAATGCATATCCATATTGGCCCGGTCACCTGACCGTAATTGGCTCGGTCACCAGACCGTTATTGGCACGGTCACCTGACCGTTATTGGCCCGGTCACCTGACCACTGTGGAGTGCGTGGTCCAGTGGTAGAGCGCCAAACTCCAGATCGAGTGGTCGTGGGTTCGATCATCGCCGCGTCCACGTTATTTATCCTTGAGCAAGATAATTAATCCACATTGCTTAGTACTGGTTCAACCCAGGAAGCCATCGAGAGTGATTATTCTAAGTTGCAAGAACTTGTTTCGCAATCGATGTAAAATAAATATGTTTAAACTAAACCGTCACCTGCCCGTTACGATTATTGGCGATTTTTTTTTTGTTTTACCTTTCTTTTTTTTTTTAGACCATAAATTTGACGTTAAACCCGTCAATGACATGACGTAATCGAAATGACGTCATATAACGTAACTGACGTCATTTAAATAAGCGTTAAAATGGAACCCGCCGAGAGGAAATTAGCGTCAGTGGCTAACCGTTTATTTTACGCATTGTGCTTACGAGTAGATCGACCAATTGTTGAGGAAAGGCATCACGAAGTTATGAAACTGGCATAGGAACGTTTGTCAACAAAACGAGGAATGAACTCTAGATCTACCGAAAAACAGACTAAAGCTGTCCTTAAATTATTCACGGAGTGGTTTCGCTCGAATGGTGTGACCAGAGTTACTGAAGAAATTGGCGTCAAGGAGTTGGACGGTATATTGGACGTTTTTTTATTCTGAGTATAGTCCGACAATTCTAGGTAGACTATATAAAATCAGTCCAGGCCATCATCAGCTTGTACTTAATCGAGAAGAGGTATGAGCATCGTATTCCTTTAGATAAGGAGTTTCATTCAGCATTGAAGGGAAGTATTGATAGCTAAAAGAAATGCCCTGAAACAGCAAGAAACAGGAAATAAAGAAATCAAAATAAGAATGGAATGGACGAATTTAAAAAAGAGAGAATAAACTACAAACAATACAATTAAAGTTAACTGTGTTGTTGTTTTCGTTTATTTATTTTTGTTATTTTTATTTGATAAATTTATTCGGTACTGCATCAGTTCAATACATTTGATTTAAAAAAACACACCATAAAATCCCAATGAAAATGCGTATATATATATAATAAAAATATTAAAACATGGGTGATGCGTTATTGTCTGTCATATCGGCCCTCGACCAATATCGGGGTCTAGGGCCGATATGACGGACAATAACGCACCACCAATGCATTAATCTCTAATTATTATTAACATATTACAGTAATAAAGACGGATATAAATGGTCAAATGTACGTTTTATTGCTTCATTTCAAACACCCGTATTTCGTGTAAGAATATTATAATATTAGCTTATATCAGTCTCCATGTCCCTTCCATAGTAAAGTGAGAATTTGACAACCTGTTAAAAACTCAAACCTGATTAGAATTATGATAAACTATCATGCAAATAAACATGTCTGCTACGAAACATCAACAAGAAAATTGGGGGTTTATTATCTTCTAAAAAATATTTCTGCAGCTGTATACTAACACCGGGTCAAGGTCAACCGTTATTCTTACCCCTTGCAATTTCACACCCTGTCTACTTTGACTTCTGAAAGTTATATACAAAAACTGTCAAAACATGATGAGCTGCATCAACATGTCCAGAGTACAGTTATAGCCAAAAAAACACAGGAAAATGCACTAAAACGATTTTAAAGTAAAAATATTAGCACTCTTTAATATAGAATTACTTTCGACTGCACGATGCGAGTACATCCGGCTGATTCATTCGCAACATCTCGTACACTGCTTCGCAGCATTACTCGAATGAATTACGCAGGTTTCCTTATTAGTTACGTCATCGCGCCTTAGATTCCCGCCAAAACCGCCAAAACAAATTTGCCTTCAAAATCAAAGTTATCATCCAAATGTTGCAATGTTATTCAGCCGATTGCTCCATCAATAGTTTATTTACATAAAAGCAGTGATAAAACCTTCATCTGCATTGTAAAAAAAAAACACTCAACGCAAAGTATACATCAACACGTGTGGATAGCGGCTATATTGTTTACATAGCAACAGTGAACTATTTTCTGTGCCGTTGCCTTTCGGCTAACAGAATATCAAGATTTTGAACATACCGAAGCGCCGTGATACACCGATTGCCGGCTGATTTAGTGGTATATAGGTATGAAACCACTAATTATTTTCCCCATAGACACCAATGTTAAAGTGTCACATATTAATGATTTGCTGCAAATTCAACTCAAGTAAGGATAATGCAGCAGTATAATGTTCATATAGAAAACTAATTCTCCACTTGAAAAATCACCAGAAAAGGTGGGCTCACAAGACATGTTAGAAAGTTCTTGTTTGTTTACTAAACAGGTCAACGGTACAGCTGTTTTCATTGATTGACTATTTTCTTTGCTCACAAAGTGTAAGCATAGAGTCGAATTTTCGAAATTTTTCGTATTATTTCATTTTTACAGCGTGAATGCTTTTGTCCATCCTAATGTTAATTAACCCTGCAATCATGAGTGTGAATTCGGGGACCAGTAGACTATACTGCCTACCGGGTACCAGTCTACTTGGTCCTACCGAATAAAGTATTAGGTTGACCTGAAAAATAAATTGGAAACCGGTTACCGAAGGAGGGTTGCTGGACTAAATATTAATTAACTATATGTATATATGTTTGAACCTGAATAAAACTGAAACTGGAACTCTTGTTGTAATTTCTAATAAAAGTATAATCGTAGCAGATGTAATATTATTGGCATTATTCATTAGTACTTATTATTCACAATTGTTACATTGATCAAGTGTGCAACTGGTTCAATTATTAAATTAATCTTCAATCTTCAAATTGAAAACTTAAAAGAAAACAAATTAAGGTGACAAACAAACAGTACCGCAATACAAAACATTACATTACATTCAATCACGTTGTGCGACGAGGTTCTTTTTGTGACGATTAACGTACAAGTTACGGCGTCATTAAAAGCGGAAGCTTAAAACATCCTTATAAGGATACTAGCTCTAAAAACGAAAAGTGTCACCGTTAGAAAATATTTTAATAAACAGTAAGAGACGGAAATTAGTATTACCTGAAATGTCTGCCGAAAAAAAAATGAGGAAGAAATAATTTAAATTGATAATGCAAATAATAGTTCATCGCAAATAAACAGTTAAATCTTAAAATGTCGGATAAACACGAAATTACAAATTTTGATGGGTTAAATGATAAGCATATGACAGCCGTTAATTCAATTTTGAAAAAAAAGAAGATTTTCCTCATTTAAATGGCCTGGAAGCTACAATTAACACTCCTTTCTTTATCGATGATCAAAACAAATAGAACATACAAAAAATAAATTTAACGGCACGTAGCACCCGCTTTCCGAATACATGTTAATGGATCAAATCGATGGATCATGAGTTTTAAACCAGTTTCAGATAGAGATTTTGTTTATTGTACTAGTAGTTAAGGATAACGCCTTAATGATATAAAATTTAATTTAAAAATTCAGTTATCACAAATATATGCTTCTTCAAGTGATAAAAACTCCAATGGTTCAACAACATCCAAATTCTATAACCGGGAAGTAACCGGGAAATCGACCGGGCAATAGTATCACCCCTTCCGCATAACCACAATTCTATTTTTAGATATCGTAACTGTTTATATGACTCGCACTTTGAAGCATTATCGCGACTTTTAACTAATTGTCGCGTTAATTTATCATGCTTTATAAATCGTTTTAATGATGGAATTATGTCGTCGTATTTGAGAAATTATCACGATAAGTCGCAATAAAATGAAGAGAAAGTCGCGTTATTAATTTATGTCAACTTAAATTAAGTGCATGGCAGCCACATGTCACCATAGATTGTAGCATTTTACCAAAATGTACGTTTATCACTTTCAGGAGTACATGTATCTAAACCCGCAATCTCAATTCCCAGCGAAGGCTCAGTCACAAACCTAATGACAAATGTGTTACTTAGGTCTTTGGGTCAGCGAACTATTGCCATTGGTTATATACCTTCATCAATAAAATTAGTGTTGAGGGTGTATTAAAAATATCACTTGACAACAGTTCTAGATGTGTTTATTCCAGATTGTTTAATTGAAATGAATACACAAACAATCATCATTTTAATATTACTACAGATACATCTCTAGGGAAACAGTGCACAGTACAGGTTGATGAATGTACGGATTCTACAACCTTCTGTAACAGTGTGTGTACTTGTAATACAAATCACTATGATGATAATGGCTTCACTGCCGGTGGTTACTGTAAACCCAGTAAGTATTACATGACATATATAAGATATAGAAACGTATATGGTGTCGTTTACAAAACGAGATGCAGTATTCTTAAAACATAGAATTATACCATGTGAATTGTTTTTATTAATTTCAGCAAATGAATGCTGTTCAAATTGTCATAAGGGTGGCCAAGTATTAATAAAGTATACCCGGATATACCCGATATTAACACGTGGGACTTTTGTTTTTTACCTGTGTGACTTTAACTGAACACTATACACCATATTAAATAATTCTGACACAGTGTTTGCAATTGTTAATATATATATAATACGTATGTATATACATACATCATTGTATGTAGGCCATATACATATATGACCTATAGCTAGATATATATATATCATTTAAAAGAATGTTTAGTGGTAAATTAAAACAATAGTAATCTATTTAAAAATAAATATTTGTTGCTTGGACAGCAGAAAATTAAGAAATCACGAATAACTTCAGTTGGTCTAAATTGTTTACTCTGAAACTTTCAGAGTCTTCATTTACATCTATCCAACACATTACATCCTTTTTTGGATACAAATATACTATTAATATTATACTATTTGATATTACTATCAAAAACAATTTTCGCTATTGAAATTGTAATTCCAAAATACTTTGGCTACTGAAAACACCCCCACCCACACCCCCACCCCAAACCCCCCCCCCCCCCCCCCCCCCCCCCCCCCCCCCCCCCCATCTCCGCCAACCCCCTCCTCGGTTTATAAGGCACCCTGTATTGACACTTTATTCATTTTGGTTATAAATATTGCTATGCTTTGTTTTTAAGCCACCAATAGACTGAGACTCTTCAAAGTTCATAGCTTATACACACACATGAACAATTGTATAAGACTCTTCTTGGTAGCCTTGAGACTCTTAAATTGCATATATAAATATAGAAATCTAAGGGATCGTTGGTTAGTACGTGGATATGCCGTATGTATATCCAGGATAATACTAAGTCAATCGGAACTGCGTAATGAGCATAAAGTTGATGAGCATAAAGTTGAAAAATATTTACAAAAGAAACGTCGCTAATGTATGTCATTTACAAGCCATTGATGAAAACATGAAACATTATGATGCAATTTAAATTAATAGTGATAAACTAAAACATTTTTAGTTCGTACTATGTTATTTAATGTGCCGACATATTTTTAATTTGCTAATTTACTCAAAACAATACGTATTTTACTGGCGACAAATATTTAAATCACAAAGTAGGTTTTGGGAATTACGAACTGTTTTGACGACCAAATATAAGAATGCTAATGTCAGATCAGTAATACTAACGGTATTAGGAACTTCTGTTAAATGTCACGGTTATCTTGTAATGTTTAATAAATAGAAGATACAATGGTATAACAGGAAATGTAGTGTTCACAGAGTGCTGTCAACCGAACGTAAATTCAAACAATCAATAATTAAAAGAGGAAAAGATAGAATCAAATATGCTAAACCACAAACTTAAACAGGTTGACAACAGGGGTACTGCATTGGAATAGTGGGAGGTCATATCAGTTTTTAGGATTCACGAAACCTCAATCTTACCCTATTGTCATCCCAGTTAAATGAGTTTCAATAAGAACATCCATAAAACACATAAATTAAACGTGGTGTTTTCAAGCTGAAAATAGGGTAATGATTGAGGAATTGTGAACCCTTGAACCTGGTTTACCCCACTCACTCCCCCACCCCAGCGGCCTTTTTGCCACATACCGTTTTACGGCGGTAGCCCTATTGTCAACCATTTTATATTTGTTGTGTCACATACCTTTGGCCGCTTTTTAGCCTTGCAATTGTTTGTTTCAATGCTTATTTCTAGTTGACTGTGGTGTTTAAATTATAAATTTCATTTTCGAATGTTATATCTACTTGTGCGTGCGCGAGTGCATGCGTGTCTGTCTGACTGTCTGTCTGTCAGCACGTCGTAAACGACGTCGCCTTTACCTGTGAATAACTTAATGATTCTTATGAAGATATATAATAAACTGATCATTATAAGACTAATTGTTCTAGAAGTTTGCATCACCTGTTCATGGTACCCGGTACGCAGCATAGCCTGTTAGTCCCCGAAATCACACTCGTGGTTGCAGGGTTACACCTGTTGTGGATATGTCAATTCTGCAGGATCACAAAGTTAAATCCTCTCTTAAGATGCTGGTGTAAGCTCACAGAACACGTTTCCTTAGTATTCCCCCACAAGTTTACTTAGTAATCTCCCAGAACAAGTTAATTTTCTAATTTTTCTATTTTTCATACAGTTTCAGATTTAAAGGTAATTGACATCACATTCAGCTCTATATCAACGGAACGTTTTGTTGTCAGTTGGACACCACCAAGTGATAAAACACAATTTGTAAGTAATTACATATTTGAGTGGAGTCCTCTTGATAACACTATTGGTAGTGGGGGTTCCAGAAGTCTTCCACGTGCCGCTGTTTCAGAAACACTCTCATCTCTCACATCTGGTCGTGCCTACGAAGTTACTGTCGAGTCCAGGAATAATCAAACACAGACCAATTCGGAGAGAACGACTTCCAATTCTAAACAACAGGCTACAAGTATGTACGGGAATGTGTTTCTTTTGCCTTTCTTATATACTCGAAGACTTTAAAAAAAGAACTAATTATTAGAAACAAATACGGATCATAGCTTAATATCTTTTTTTCAGAATCAGTTGTGAGTATATTTTCGTTTCATTCTCACTTCATCAAATAATAACAGGTAAAAGGTATTTTTGTGAAAAAACGGTATTAAAATGGCGATATGCAAGGGCTATATAACGACATTAGTGTTTACTCTACTGTTTAAACCACTCAGATGGCTCAGAATTTCAAATACTTGCACCATTTATTTAGGAAGATTTTACTACCAGCGCTCTTCATGGTTTATAGTGTGACCTATATAGAGACTATCGATAAAACTTATCGTAAACACTAAGTATAGGATAGAGGCTATGAAGAGAAATCTTCACCATTAAGAAACTACTGTCGGTCGCTACGCTCCCTCCCTTTCGTCGGTTTCTTAATGGTGAAATGTTCTCTTCATAGTCCCTATCCTATACTTAGTTTAAAAGTTGGTTTTTAAGAATTATTGAAACAATATTTATGAGGCGTTTTTTAAAGTACTCGAGTATATTATAATATTACAATTGCGATATAACCGTTTTCCTACATTTTAGGATTCACGAAACCCCAATCTTACCCTATTGTCATCCCAGTTAAATGAGTTTAAATAAGAACATACGTAAAACACATAAATTGAACGGGGTGTTTTTTATGCTGAAGTAGGGTATGATTGAGGAATTGAGAACACTTGAACCTGGTTTACCCCACTCACTCCCCCCACCATAAAATGCTGGATTTTAAAATTAAATTCCTAAATTGAACTGCTGGAATCGATTATAGTAAATCATTCACGAGATGGTAGGCGTGTGGTTATGGTTATTTAAGCAAAACACACACCTACCATCGAGTAAAGGATTTCCCTATAATCGAACATATCAGTTAAATGATATATGGTTTACATTTTAAATAATTTTGTATTTGAATTTGACCGAAATGTTTCGCTTTATTTAACGTTATCTGCGGACGACGTCGACGTCAGTAACAACTTTTTGACGTCAGGCCTCAACATCACAGTTATTTTTGTGTTCGGAGTTAGTGATCAATATTACAAATTATGAATTTGCTTTCATTAAGAAATCCCGATCTTTCACCCATAGAGATGTAATAAAGGTGTCTATCTAATAAGGCCTCTGCATACGCCGTGAAACAGTTGATATTTCCTCATATTCATGTTCATTTTATCAAGAAAAGACATCCTCATTAAGGGGTCTTTAAAGTAGAGTATCGCTTCAGCCGGTGCTAGGAGGCTTGAGAGGTGTTGCATCTTATAATTACCTCTCCTGAACAGACTCGATAAAACCGAGTCTGCTACTTTTCTCTCTTGTTTGTGTTTGTTGCTTCCAAGGGATCACATTTTCAGTATTTATCAGGACCTCTATTATGATTTAAGATAACTTAAAGGAACACTTAGATTTATTTATCCAGTAGACGTTTGACTTTAAACCTGCTTGCATATAATTAAATATAATGTTGATTTTTTGTTTCTTCTTATTCTACCAATGTATTCAGTATGCTATTGGTGCAATATAATCAAAGTACTATCCAAAATGGTTTGCTTTATACTATGCATATAATTAATAGGGGATTTATCACTGGCGCGAAGCGCCAGGGATGAAAATCCCCTCAACGGTATCAACTTTTGTCCACATACTATGAGTTTGAAAAAAATTATCCCTTTGGTTTCCGATTTCGGCCTAATATATGAGAGTCCAGCTTACGGAACGGGAAACCAGTCTCTACTTACGCTGATAGGCATGGTAAATTCACTTCGGGCCTCTTCGGCGATGTCCCTTGTCTGGGTGCCATCCACAACATCTCGCCATAAGCGAAGAATGACGGAATTGTCGACTATGTACGATCAAAGACATCGGAACTCTTCGTTATTTTCCGCAATTAGAGAGGATGAATCAATACTGGCCAATTGTCTCGCCAGTTACCAATAATCGATAAATACGACTAAACAAAACAATTTCAATTGATTTGGGTTTTAAAAAGCTCTATTTACTCACTACTCAGGTCTTGGTAAGTATCGCGAAGTCCTGGAAACTGACTAACGCATTACATTACATACTAGTTAATGATGACGTCATGTAATTGTGACAGCGGCGTATAGGTAAGCACAGTCGCCTGTCACGCAGAAAATCCGAGTTCGAATCCCCATATATTATATTTTTGTGTAACTGTAATTATTAATTAAAAACTTTTTTTAAAGGAATACAATGAACAAAAGAAAAAAAAATGAAGGAATCTTCTAAAGTGAATTTTGGTCTTTGATTTAGATTAGTCATGATAAACCGAGAACATAAAACCCTAATGGCTCCAGTTTCCAGCATTTCCATGAATAGTTTTGACAATATATGTACATCATATATTACTTTCTTTTTGTTTTAACTAAATAAGAATTTAAAACGCAGTTTATAATTAAAAAATTAGTTGAGAAATACATATTACAACCGAAACACTTTTATGATAAGGCTTTTCACGTAAAAACCTGGCAAAAAAGTTTCAGATAATATATTATTTGTTTCAGTTAAACGTAACATTTTGTAATGAAAGCAAACGCAGAGTGTTTTAATTCAGATTTATCGAATAAATTACAACCATATTTTTTGTCACATTATAATTTTATGCTTTGGACCACGGGTTTGAGTCACGAACAGTTTAGCATGCATACATTTGAAATGTGTGCTTATCTTCTAGATTATTTAAATCTACTAGTTACCTACTTCCCGCGATCAAGATGCAGAATTATACTTTAAATATATTTTGCATGAAATGAAATATGGATCTTTTTAAATTACCTCGATAATACTTACCCGTATACGAAGTATAGCATGTGTATGTTAATCTGAGTTTTGATGCCATGAAAGTCTGTATTTTATTCTAACTGATATAAATGTGTTTATTTGTGTATCATACTTATTTTTACAAGAGTTGTCTCCTGGATAATTATGTTTATTTCTATTTTGAATGTTAATAAAAGTGCACTTTTAAATTTAACCGATGATCGATTATAGGCCTTCATAATCGATCATCATATTCGGATGCCTAACAAACCAATGATGGGTTTAAATCAATCGATTAATCGGTACATCACTAGCGTTAACATTAAACATTTCAAAAACGTATTTTGCAAAATCATTTGTGGTGATATTTGTGGTGCTAGTAAACTATGATGCCGAAATAATTTTAGTTGGCATATTTTAGATTCAAATTACTAACGTACTTAACAAAATCCCAGCGTGTTCTTAGAAATTCTATCGACATCATTGTACGTCGTCAACAAATCTTTCCAAGGTCATGCGCACATACTTATTGGAGATAATTACAAACTAGACGTAGGCATGGGTGTATTAGAATTGTTGTTTCGTACACAATACAGTATAAAAAAAAGGAAAACTAAAACCATAACACCTTGGGCTTTTCCTTTTGCTTGTTATCAATGTTAACACTGTTAATATGCATTACTTAGTTCACTTTGTATGTTGCGACATCGTTAATAATCTGACATTTGCATCCGATTACCTACGTCCATGCACCTTCGCAATATCTCGATTGATTCCGAAATCAGGAACTTTTATTTCAATTTTCATCCCAGAACACGTGCATGTGATCTCTTGTCCTTTTTTTTTTACATAAAAAGGAAGATGAGTGCAGTATCCTCAATTATACAGTTTGATATTTTATGGAAATAGATATATAAAAGTAGATACTGAGCTAATTTTATATTCGATCTCCATGTCAGCAAAATTGTGTGTACAGTATTTTTACAGCGAAATGTCAAACTACGTGTAACTCTAAATATGTGTAATTTATAGAAATTGTAACAATAAAATACTTAGAACCTAGATCTATATATATTTACTTGTTTTGAAAGAAATGTCATAGGACCTTGTCATATACAAGTTTTAACAAAAGCTGAGCATTATAACGTACGTTTTTTATATATTGATTTTTTTTTGTAAAGAAAAAGGTGGGATACGGTATATGGACCTTATCCCACCTTTTAAAGTGCTTTTTAAGTAAAAAAGACGAATGAGAATTACAATTGTTTATGTTTTCAAAGATGTGCATATATAGGTAATCTAAAATTAATCTTTGTTTTTCAATAAATGTAATGTTATGAAAAAAATGGTGAAAATGTTCAGTTTTGGAGTTAGAATGTCTCTTCAAAATCGTCGGAAAGAAAGTGTGATGACCTACCTTTTCTTGATACACATATATATTGTGTTGACAACATAAATGATCACAAATGACGCAAACAATATGAAGAAAAACAAATGCTTAAAATTTGATTACCATCTTAAATCCTACATCATATCCATATCTATGAGAATGCAAAACATGAAACAATTCTGTTGTCAAATATAACTATGATTTAAAAAATACAATTCTTAAACTTGAAAATGTCAAAACTTGCCGAGCCAACATTCTCAAACTGGATAAATCCCCATTTAGGCTGTGCCTTTTTCATATTATTAATGATTGAACAAATGCATGGTATGCAGACAAACTAACAGGGCGCATTAAATGTTTAAACTATTACATTATATCCATTTGCATTTATTCTTTTGTAAATAATAGTTTGACAACAGTTTGTAAATGAGCTTTATTTTCTTTATTACAGAGCCTGTAATGCCAGGTTCTATCGTCAAAGACAGTAGTAATCTGGATGCTGACAACAATAATATTCATATTGTGTGGAATGCTCCCTCCACTGGTGTTGTTGGTGGGTACGATGTCAGGATTCTGGATGGCTTTGAGGAAAAAGCAAATACTACCGTATCATTTACATTTGCAACCCTGACCTTCTCTACAATCAAGCATGGTTACAAATACATTATTAAGATTACATCTATGAGTCAACCATTTGATGGTGGGATAGTTGAACTGAGTGAAACTTACACTGAGGAAATACAAACTGTTGTGAAGTTTGTTAGAGGTAAAGTAACCATTAATATGTATTATTGCACCTCGCACAACATCCTAGGAATTTCATTGGATTAGAGAGGTCACACTCTATTATTCTATAGTGGGTCAGTAGATTTCATAGAGGGTCACTAAAACAATATGGATAACAATTCCGATTGAAAGTTTAAATCATTTTCAAATAGTTCTTTAATGCGTTAGTAACAAACATAATAAGTAAATTAATAATGTTTTTAAACTGTACCGGTCGTGACGTCAACGTCATGCCGTCAAATTGCGCGAACGTCTCAATGACGTTGACGTTCGATTAAAATGGGTTAAATTTCGGTGTTTGCCTTACAAATCGCCCCCTGTGAATCTTACTGATCCCACATATTGCTGTAGGGGGTCAGTAACAAACCCAATAACTAATAATAGATATATATTCCTAACTATTCAATAGTATATGACCATGATTTGTAAACGGGATATTAAACATGTTTGCCTCAATCATATTGGTAGGGTCATCCGTAAAACATTCTATTTGATGTTTATCGACTAAGGATTTGTTCAATGGGTAGTTAGGGATATGATCTGATGTTTATGAATGCTTGTGACATGTATATATATAAAAAAAAAACATGAACACAAACTACACTACAAATACCTAGTTGCTTAAACAGTTTTATTTACGTACTAAACGTCATAGTTATGAAATAAAATATTATTTCCAGCGGGTTTATATTGTCCCAGATCAATACCTGGTGGTCGGGACTTGAAGACCATCGAAACCAAGGACCTGTGGTTTTGATACACAAAACACGAGGTTTAATACTCGCACAATATAAACCCGCTGGAAATACTTTATTTCTTATCTGACATGGATCATTATGTATTTAATACAGACATTTTCGAGAGTCTGAACAAAATAATAAAATTGTCACATCTTACAGTGTATGTTCATCTCTCAACAACACCAAACGAAGAAAATATACAGCTTTATTCTGGGGTTTTTTACAATTTCAATTTGTTGTTTGAACGTAACGTTGCTTTAAAAAACGTAATCGTTGTTTTGGATGTTTTCTGACATTAAAAATCTTTAAAAAATGACGTCCTAACTGTTGAAATGTCAGAGGTCTTTATAGAAATTGTGAAACTACCTCAATAACCAATCAGCATTGAGTATTTTAATGGATTATGTTAGATAAAGTATTTAACTTTAACCTGCACCTCAAACTTCACACACATACGTTCTCTGTGTGTGTGTGTGTGTGTGTGTGTGTGTATATTTGCAGTTGTTGCTTAAAGTTTCTGATTAACACGGTCGGCGAGAACCTGAAACAATAAAAGCCAAGCAAAGTGTGTGTCTCACCCGTAGATCATTTGCCTCACAACTTTCTCACTAACTAGCTCCCCTTCCCCCATCACTTGCCAGATCCTTCTAATTTCGATTATAACTATCTCATCATATAGCCCTTATGTTCTGTTTTCACTTATACCCATCATCCAAATTTACATTTCCAACCTACTGCCAATCATCGTCTATACATGTGTGTGATTAAGTCTCTAAATAGCTAGAGATAGCTAGATCGCCATCCTCACCGTTAAAAGTCTGAACTCGACCTGATGATATCATGACATGCGTTTGGGTGCTATGTTTTTTATAGGAATATCTTTCTCACTATTATATATTATACATGTATATATACATCATATTTAAGATTTAAATAACACAGCTTGTAACGGTCAGCTTTAGTCTTTTGACTGTTACTTGTGATACGCAGGCTTCAAAACCGCTTCTCCCAACTAAATTCCATTTTGTTTATTTTGCTCTTAGGGGCATAGTATTTTGTTAGATACTGGGACCATACGCGGCTGGACATGGGAGTAGAAAATATCTCTATGTCCACCACCATATGCATGCAATCTTCGGGATGGTTCCAATTATGTACTATTGATTTTATGAATATTGAGTTCTGCTCAACACCATGAGCGGTAGTTGGCATATTTCACTACCGTTCATGAACAATCTCTCAATCAAACCGAGATTGCAATATTTCGTATGTGTCGTGTTAGGCCGTTTCCAAAGGTCCACTCTCATACTCTTTTAATAGCAGTTTCAAGGTTAGTTTGGCATAAACTATGAAAGACACACAGTAGATTATAAGTGACATATCTTTTTATACACAATGTACCTTTCATTATTAATTAACACAATTGCTGTTTAACACAATTACTGTATTTTATTCTGATTATGTCACCAGGCCAGAATGCATGTTTAAATATTCAAAAGAAAAGTATATAACTTTCCCCATAATCATCCTGAGTCATCAGTAAAACCATCGATCGCATAGATAGTACCTCAAAAGTATTCTAACCCCTTCGATTAAGCTTGGAGGAAATGAGTTGGAAAAAAAACTTAATTGAAAAGATGATAGCTTTAAAGAAAACTGATGACGAACCGTTTGAAAATGTTTGACCTACAACTATTAATGTTTTACTTATAAAAACCATTGCTAACATGGCACTATTTTTTAATTGTATCTTGTGTAACTATCATATTTTTGTTTCAGAAACAACCAGTAACAACACTGCTGCTATAGTTGGAGCGGTTCTGGGGTGCATCATCGTTATACTAGTTATAACCACTGTAGTCGGATGTGTGTTATACATGCGAACAAGAAAGACTAAATTCAAAAAAGGTTTACCAGGTTTATATTCATGACTAATTTAAAGAGCAACTAAACGAAGTAGATTGTGCATCATCGCAAATTCACGCTTTTGCACTTTCATGGTCCTACGGGTGGTGAAAACCAGTTTGCATTTAAGTACTTTCAAAACCCTTCGACCTTTTACCCAAGATAATATGATTTAATGATGTGTCCAATGTTTTACCTCCTTGTGACATGTTCTCCTGAAAACAAGACTAAACGAATTGTAATACCCAATATTACACAACTTATTAATGTTCTATATTTGGGATCCTAAAGGTATCTAAAGGATTACACTTAAAGTACTCTCATCAACCTTCAATTTATGTCCCATTAGTTTGATGATGCTTCATTGCTAATCTACGGACCCTGCCCCGGATCCCTAAGGCCAGAATTGAAAAACACAAATTGTAAATAAAAGTGTTTGACCTTTGATCCAGTCCCATTCGTAGTCATGACGAAATTCTACAGCCTCCACACAGCACTTTACAAACGCTGGTGTGAACAAAAAATGAAAAGGGCTCCTTTGGAGGCAGCGAACATAAACAAGGGAGAAAAGCAGACTCGGTTGTATTGAATCTCTTCATAAGAGGTCATATAAGATGAAACAACCCTAAATCCCCTAGCACCGGTTTAAGCGGTATTCTGCTTTAAAGACACAGTGTTGGAGTCGAAGATCCACTAATAAAGAAATATAAAAAGATCGGACAGGGACTGTAGTATTCAAGGAGGACAGTCAACCACAAAACACAGAAACAAACACGCAAACAGACAAACAAGAAGGCAAAAGTAATAATAAACGACATCACAAACACAAAAGGGTTGACAAAAACACTACTGATTCCTAGTCGGCTCACAACTCTGAACAAACGCTACTGTGAATGTAAAAAAAGAAGAATATTGGATCCCTTGGAATCAACGAACACATGCAAGAGAGAAAATTAGCACAATCGGTTTTATTGAGTCTGTTTATGATATTTTTTATGTAATCTGAGGTGCAACACCTCTCAGCACCGTCTTAAATAGTATTCTATTTTAAAGCAAACATGATTAGGCTAGTAACCCCCAAAGGACCTGTAAGTAATAACTCTACTGGTTCGTAGTTGGGGCAACTTTTACAGCCGCCACACAGCAATAAAAGAACGCGAGAGTGGATGGGGATCAATTGGAAGACAACAAAACAGAAAAGTAGCAGACTCAGGTGTATTGAGTCTGTACACTTGCGATAGAACAACATTAACGATTTTCTGAAATACAATTGACGGTTATTCTGAAATACAATTGACGGTTATTTTTACTATAATGTAAGTTATAGATGAGTGTTCAATTAGGAGGCTATACGCCTGCTCATCTTCTTCATATTGCTTTAAAAATAGCATATTTTAGAAAATAAACAAAATTGCTAAAGGCCAAATGACATCACAGGGATCATTAATAACTTTGTCGTTTGTGTCAGTTGGCCTCAAATACGCTAATTTAGTATCTTTAAGAATCTTATACTATATGAAATATATGAAACTACCATGTCAGTTGCAATTATATTTTGCACTTTGGGTTTTTATGAGTGAGGACTAAAGTTTGTTAACATAAAGTTTATGGGGAAATACTTCAGACAGACATGAGTATGCCAAGAGTTCACATTGAATTCATAGGACCACATAACGTTGTAACATAGTTGTGCTAATTACAACAATAATTTGTCAGATTAGCAGGTGAGGGCTTCAGGTTCAAATTAACCAATCTCTTGATTTAACGCAGCCTGTTCAAATACGCTCTTACCTCCTAACACCTTATACTTCACGTTATTTAAAATCAGACAATATGCTTTATTCTTTTAAATTATTTAGTACCAGAACCAATATAATTTTATTGTAAACATTATCTTTAAAACGACAAAAAATATCATTACGATTTATCTTTCAAATTTTTCTGTAGGTAGCACAGATACATCAACAGAACTACAACACTCAACGTAAGTACCATTCCCTTAACACTCACCCTTCTCATAGAAGTAAGAACTACATCACAACGTAATAAATATATATTTATTATTTCTTGGTATAAGCCATTGGATGACCGGCAGACGGCATTATGACACAAAACATCACCACATTAATTCATACTAATCAAAGCCTAGATCACTAAAAGAATCTTTATACAGCCTGTATTTTACGTAATAACTGTCCATGACTGCATAACCAATGGAGATATTCTTCAACCATACAGGGAATCCAGTATCCCCCTTACTTGAAACATTTTTGTTGGACTTAAGGCACATATCAATGCTGATAATGATAAATGCCCAGTTTTTCAAAAATCGGCTAACCTATCCTTCGGTTAGGGAAAACCTTCCAATTTCATTTTCTCATAAATTATTTGTGTACTAGAAGATGTATATAATTCCCGTTCTTTCTGAACAAAAAGCTTTTAGATACTCCCAAGTCTGACTGACTATAATTTATGTATAAGAAATTCAGAGAAATTTGAAATCCTGACTCAAACCGAAGTCAAGACAACAGATCCTCGAACATTTGGGCCATCATTTCTAATATATTACATGTACACCCGATTTCATCAGTTCCATTAATCACATTCGCACTTTTAACAGAGCACCATCAAAGTGATACCAAGCCGTCCACGAGAAACCCACGTGTATCCGATTAACATTTTTATTTCTAGTATCTCTCAGGATAAGATCTCGGACTTGATCTCTGACTATCAAAAGTACAAACTTTTCAATGATCAATGAAAATCAACACAACAGGACAACATCAATATCCTGAAATATTTTCATATCCACATTTTTGAGTTGCTGCAATAAGTTTACTTAAAATAACTCAATTTTATAACGTCTAACCTAGTCTGCTCTCCAAGACTGAATGATTTAATTGGCTACCTGAACGCCAATCTACGATTGCGCCCTCTATGAGAAGCAATCACATCAAGGGAAAGTAATTTCTGTCTAATTTGTTTCACTCAAACGAAATAAATTATATTTATTTAATTTAATTGTTTAAAAATGAGGAAAATGGTCCTATAGAAAAACTAAATCAAAAGAGAAAAAAAGTTAATGAACAGGACAATACACACACAAAAGTGATTTAGGCAGGGTCACGTCTTGCACAAAGAAGTAACAAATTACATACCTGTCTACAACTCAAGTAGCGATAGAACTTCTATAAAGTCTTTAACTGGGCAAAAGTACGTGACATTGATAGCAAACATATTACTGCAATACATGATTATGTACATTTTGTTTCTAACAGTCCCCAAACTGATGGTGCAAAATCCAATGAAGACGAAGTTACCGATGGACAGTATATGGATCTTGACGATGCATCAAGAATAGATACGTACGATGCTATTGATACACACAACCGGGACAGTAACACACGTCTTTATACAAACTTGGATAATAAAGCTACATCCTCGCAATATGAGATCCCGGAGTTTTCAAAAGGTGATATATTATTTATATAAATGTTTTGTTTTATTTAACGATTGAGAGATCCTTTTTAAAACTATATATTTGCGGAGTAATCTGACATTTTTAAAACGAAGAAAATGGTCTATGGTAAACATATTTCCTGCGGTAGTATTGAATTTTGGTGTGCATGAATTTTAAAGGAGCATAGTTTTTTCAGACATTAATGAAAGATCAAACTATCGAATACAGTACTTATATCTACATTTCATTCAACTATAATTATGCTATTAATTAATGTCATTGATACATTTTAGTTTAAATGCTCATCGTTATTACAACTCAGAGAACAATTTATTGGAGATGATATGTTAGATGGAATATGATACTGTTGTAACAAATTACCGCGACAGATGGACACACCCAGTTCCACAATGTGTTTTGTCTTGAATTAAGGCGCATTAAGAAACATTAGTTTATTGAAAGCATATCCAAGAAGATGGCATATTGACAAAATATCTTTTAAAATAAAAAAAATCACCGCAAATGAAAAATAAGCATACGATGTATATATTTTACATTTGTATATTTATTTTTTAATTTTGTGTATTTATTTTTAATCGATTTGCAGTGATTCTCTTTGCTTTAAAATATATTTTGTCAATATGCCATATATGGCAAAAAGGCGCGATGACGCCTCCATTTATGTGTCTTTGCAAATTTATGGTATTTTGATAATTCTTTTAGCTTTTTACAAGTTTTCCAGAACCCTTTTAAAATTAATGGTGTTTGAAAATAGTGCACCAACTCCTTTAAGATATTCAAGTTTAATTTCTTACTTTTAACTTGTGAAATGCAGCAAGTGACGTCAAAATGTGTAACTGGTGTATCAACAATTCACGTTGTACGTTTATTTACAAATTGCAAACGTCCACTTTATGAGCATGAAAAAAACGCGCTATTAAAACCGTATTCTCGCTATAGTGGACGCTTTATTTAGTCGGCCGCCCAGCCCGATATCTGCAAGTAAAACATATACATGATATGGTATTGGCAGGCCGAGACAAATAAATTTCGTAAGATCGTTGGCCATTATCACTTGCATGCAATCTTTATAAAACTTGGGTAAACCAATTACAAAAGGAGGTTATGACCCTATCATTATGCAACGCAAGGCATGTTTAGTGGTCGACCCACTGGCTGTTCGCTTCTATGCATTCCCGTTTGATTGTGCGATGCTCATTTTTCTCAAATTCTGACATATCATTTACATTAATTAAAAAATGTGGTCCAAGAGTAGAACACAGAGGAATACCATAATCGATACTTTCACGGTTTGAAAAAATGTTCCAGAAGCATCCACACGAGGTGTTTCCAATCTGACAAATATAACCGAAACCACGTTATATATCACAACCTTAAGGGTCCTATTTTCATTAACAGGGAGTCACCAGCACCGAAAGTCTTCTGTAGGTTGAATAAAGTCATACAAACATCTCGTCCTTTGTCCCTTTAAAATGTTATATAGTCAGTTAAATGTATAAAAATGAGAAACATGTCTGCTATTTTTACTGTCCTTTGGGATCAACGAGCCCAATATATGTGGCTTTGAACTAGAATACCGCTTAAGCCGATGCTAGGGTATGTAAGAGTTGTTGCCTCCCTAGATTAACTCCCTACATTACCTCTCAATAAAACCGAGACTTCTACTTTATTCTCTTGGTTGTGTCTGTTGTATCCAAAGGATTTCACTTACATGTATTAGTATATATAGAAACCACAGCTAATAACATTTGGTCATAGATAACACTCTCAAAGGGCTTTTTTGATAGTTAATATCATCTTTGTGTTATCAATTTGTAAAAAGGAGCACAACATGTGCAGCTTAAAGATCATCAGGAACAAAACCTTGTAAATTAGATACAAGTACTAGATGTGTGCGTATGGGAAAACGCTATTATAGATGCGCTGACTCATACAAAAGGTACAAGTGTGCCGTCAAACCCATTGGCTTTGTTAATGCCCCTGTCACACTATAGCGCGTTTCCACTGCGTTGGCATGGCGTTGTTTAATTTTCCAGAACGCCGTGAGATCGCAAGAAAAATCTGATATTTTTCGTGAAGATGGAGATGTCACGGCGTCCTCACAGCGACCAAGGCGTTGCTACGGAGCTCCCATGGCGTCCTATCGCGTTCCTACGGAGTTCTTGTTGGCGATTGTCTGCGCTCTCACGGCGCTTCCACTGCGTGCACTGCGCTTTCACGGCGCTCACACTGCGCTGACGGCGTGTCGAAGACGTTCGTTTGCACTACCTATAATAATTCATTTATACTATTTTGTTCGTTTTTGTCATGCAAACGCCGATGGACGCGGTAGAAGCGCCTTGGGAGCGCAATGATCGCCGTAACAGCTCCGTACAGTCGTTGTAAGAGCGCAGTAAAATAAAGTACACTCCGTATAAGCGCCGTAGACGCGCCGTATAAGCGCGGTAGAGACGCAGTGACATCTCAGAGAACGCCGTACAATCTCCGTGCAAGCGCCACCGACAACCACAGCGTTCGCACTGCGACCTCTGTGCGCGCCCGCGGAGCTCCTGTGGCGTTGTAGGAGACCTTACTGTGCTGCTATGGCGACCTTACGGCGACCCCACTGCGCTCTTATCAGAACGCCGAGCGACGGCGTTTGTTTTGTGCATGCTCAAAGTGCGCGCCGTCGCTTGGCGTTCTATGCGATCCCAATGCGTCTACTGGCGATGCCACTGCGTTGCTGCGGCGATGCTTGCGATCGTACTGCGCGCACCTCGGCGTTCTGCATTTTTCTTGGACGCCGTGGGATCGCCGTGAGAACGCGGCCCTAGTGTGACAGGGGTTTAACACTAAGTTTATTCTTCAGATATTTCCAACTTTGTTTTCAGGCACAATTGGCAAAGAATAACTGTTCGGTATAACAAATTAATAAAATAAAAACCTAAAACAAACACTTTTCCATTTACATATTTTGGAAAGTTTTGATCAAGTTTGTTTTGTAGTATATTTTTAAACAAAAATGTTCTGCACTAGCACCACCTTGTCTATATATTATGTTTCAGATTTACAACATCCGGCAGCTAACAAGAGAGGCCAGCACCTGTATCAGAATGTCTAAAACAAACTAATTATAAGCAGACTCACATTGTTTTATGACAGACTCTTTTGGAGAAAATATGCATGGTTAGGATTAAATACTGAAACATGGTCATGGGTTCGATCCTCGCCGCGGCCACGTTATTTATTCTTGAGCAAGATAATTAATCCACATTGCTTAGTACTGGTTCTACCCAGGAAGCCATCGAGAGTGATTAATCTAAGTTGCAATAACTTGTTTCGCAATCGATGTAAAATAAATATGTTTTAACTAAATACTGAAACGTGGATAAAACATATGTATTCCATTATTAATATTCGTTATAACCCTGCTTTGTGGAATGTTATCGAAAAATGATAGACTGACAGTTTATTTTTAAATACACGCTCTCCAAAGACTCCGAGGAAGCGGTAATTCATCGATGTAAGCATAAATCGTGTACAGATGGGATAGAAGTAAAAACAAAACTATAAGGGTGTTCCATGAACACTTGTGTCGCCTGCCGTTTGCATATTTCACCAAGTACAATCTAACTATGAATACATGCTGAAAGGGGGAGCCATTGGAAGAAATCCCTTGGAAGTATGAAGACACGGGGTACACTCCTTCGTGAATTATGGAGCAGTAATTGCCAAGGAAGAAATTTATAAAGTGTCAATATTTTGCCAAGTTATGAGCTAGGTTAGGTTTCAGATTAAAGTTTTATGAAAAGGGGCCAAATGAAAGGCAGAGTTATTGGTCATAGTTAACAATATTCTGTGTGGTAAGATGTATAAGTGTGTGAAGTTTCATGAATATAGGTCAACTACTTCTTAAGTTATGGCTTGTTATGAGCCTGCTTAGGTTGCAGGTTAAAGTTTTATGAAAGGGGGCATAACTCTGTCAAAATAAAAGATAGAGTTATTGGACATGTGTGACAGCACTAGCTAGAGGTTAGGATGAAGATGTCTGTGAATTATGTCAAATACTTTTCAAGTTATGGCCAAGGTATGGTGCAGGTTAAAGTTTGACGGACGGACGAAGGCGGAAAGACGACGGACAAAGTGTTCTCTAAATGTCTGCCATGCTACACAGGCAACACAAAAAGCGTACATTGTTTACCCCCTATGTACACGCTCGCCCAAGTGTAACATCTGATATCATCGGTATTGATATAAACACCAAATAGCGAGGCATTTGTGGTTATGAACCTTGTATTTTAGTTTTAAACACGAATTATATATGCCAGTACCTATGGACGGAACAGAAACACGTGTACTACGTCACCTGTGACTGCATTACATGAATTGAATTGAATGTTGTTTAACGGCTCATCAACACAGTACAGGTTATTTAGAGCCGCCCCAGAGGGAGGGGAAGGATACATAGGAATCCGGGAACCTGCCCTACTCTTATTATCGAATAGATTCCTATGGTTCTTTAACGTGCTCGGATGATAGACCGATACACGGGACCGCCCGGTTTACGTCCCCATCCGACGGACGAGGCTAAGGAAAAGTGTCTTGCCCAAGAACACACCGACGGAACTCAGTGGCACCACGGAGGATTGAACCCGGGGCCTCCGGTTAAAAAATCCGCCGCGCTACCGATTGCGCCACGCCAGCCCCTGACTGCACTACATAAATCGTCTACATAAATCGTCCTGATGATACGCCTACTATATATTCATATTTATTATAATCTTCCATTAATATTACAGTAGCCCTGTTATCATATACATGTAAAAATGTATCGTCGCTTACATGTGTAAGGTTATTTCTTGTGATAATGTTTTCAAATGGTTATGGTAGAGTTTACCTGTCAGTTTCTTCTATGTGAACCTTATATCACTCATAAAATAATAAAATATACAATCATTGATTTGTTTGTTTACTTTTGACCGCAGTATGCATGATATACCAATTTCCCAATTTAAAACACATTATTAATATATTGTTAATAGAGTTAATACTCAGAATAGTTTCATTTACATTTCTATCACTATTGCAAACACAAAAAATAAATCATGTAAATGAAATGCGCATGTCAATATAGAATGTTCAAGTTATGGCTGTTCCACAATATAAACAACATTACCACACAACCTCATCAAAGACAAGCTTATTGTTCTTATTCAAAACCTATTGCTATAGAAACTACTACATTTTTGGCGGCATGTAACAATATTAAAGGTGTTTTTCTAAAGACAATTTTGACTATAATACTATACTACTGTGCATTTCAGGGTACCTATGCGTCGAATATGAATCGAGATTTTTTTTTATTCCTTTCAATATGTTTACATACCAGATATGATTGAATAGAATGAAAACGGACGCTCCTGAATCTGTTTTCAATCTTCGAGTAGCCATCCTCTCAGCTTCACAAAGTCAAAAAATCATTTTGAACACCCATTTTTACATGTAATTTTATTGACAGCCGAAAACCAAAATGGCGACAGCGGAACATTCCATTGTTCTAGGGTAGGGTGACTTAAAAAATCAGTTGACCACTAGTGGTTTAAATAACAAAATATAAACGCAGTATACTATTTACCTACCCTTTTTTTCTAGATATAATATTTTTCATTCCAAAATAGAGGATAAGTATGATCGATTGCCGAACATTGAACAGCAACATCACCCTGCAATAACCTACGTTTTACTTGGTACATCCGAACCCTAGAAACAGACATGCGCAGACGACAATTTCTAAAAATAAGGCCGCCATGTTGTTTTAATTTTTACAATATAAACAATGGGGTCAAAATGAATTTAAGGCTTTGTGAAGCATACCGGATGGCTATGGCAAGATTGTAAACAGATCCAGAAGCGTCTATTTTCATTCTGTCTAACCATATCAGGTATGAAAACATATAGTAAGTAAAAAAAAAAAAATATCGATTCATATTTGACGCACAGGCATCGTGGAATGCACAGTAAGTCAAATTACTCACCTATGAATTTGTCAATAATATTCTCATTTTCTGTGTATTTTACGCTTGATTAGAGAGAGATGCGGTTGAACTGCATAAAAGAGAGTTTAAATCGTCTGCTCTGATTGTATAAACACCTTTTAAAGCTTCCAAATCGATGTTTTTTTCTTAGAAATGAATTATAACACTTATATAACTGGGTACTTAAGATTGTGTTAAGTACTTTGAATTAGTGCAGCTTTCGATGTTCCTAATTCTAAAATATACCAACTAAAATTACTTTGACATCATGTTGTGACAGCATTACCACTACAAATGCGTTTGCAAATTATTTTTTTTAAATATTTGCTGTTAACGCTGAATTACAGTTACTTGAATTTCAAACGAGAATCAATGGTAATTTAGGATTATCCACGTTTCATAAACGAAACATCTGCTATAAATTGGTATTATTTCCTACCAATTTAAAGAAGTTTATCTTCAAGCGGATTTTAATTCATGTCATGTGTTTTATCAGTACATGTCATTTTTTCATATGAAAGGAGGGTAACTTTAAAAAGACATAACAGTTTAAATAAATAAAAAAAATATTTTTACAAACTATTGGTCAAAACAAATACTTATCACACAACTGTTCTAAAATATATTTAAACTAAGAAAATAAGTTAAGATACAAAAGTGAGTAATTAGGAATTTTGTCCAGTGTATGTAGCTAAATTAAGGTCGAACAGGAAATGTAGCATTTACAGAACACAGTCAACCATAAACACGCAACCAGAAAAAAAAATGTTACAAGTAAAAAGCAAAGTAAGCGACACCACAAACAAAAACGTGGTTGACAATAGGGGTACCGCCTTGTAACGTTCAGTGGCAACCATGCTGCTGGGAGGGTGGGGGCTGAAAACCAGGTTCCAGCATGCACCAAACCTCACTCTTCCCTTATTGTCATCCCAATAAAACGGGACAGTGTCAATAAAGACATCCTCGCCAGGCTATATCCTCTAACAACGTAGGCTGCATTAATATACAATATAATTAAATCACAAAGATGATCATGTATATAAAATATAAAAACAAAATACTTTATAGAAAACCACAAAGCAAGACCTCACTGATTTGGAATAGCCATAGAATGCACAATCTGTCCAGTTTGTAAATGGGTCAACCACTAAACAACACCAACTTTCTAACACGTTTAATAAAGAATGCATGAAAGTGATCACGACTTCTCTCGTTAAATAAAGTCTTTATTATTATTATTATTATTATTATACTACAGATCTTACGAAGTTTGTAAATCACGTCACCGTATAAGTTAGATTATATTGCGATAGTCCCTGCCGCAGGATAGTTCTTAAATTACACTTACACTTCAACAGCAGATCGGGGTTACGACAACAAAGGTTTCTCGAATTTCATGCCAACGGTCGCCGCGATTGAGCAGCCTTCTAGACACAAAAAAATGTCACGAACAATACGAAAGCCTATCCCGACCAAAAGCACAAACATTACAAAAGAAACACAAGTCCCTATAAATAATTTTCTCGTGACAACCAACAATGCCAAAACCGAATGCCTTCACTCCCACCCTAGCCATAGACTTTGCCCATCACCTCCCCGTCCCCAGCAGAAAGGCGCAAACCGAGAAAAGAAGCGACTGCACCAGAAACATTGGGTTTGTTCAGTTGGAGTTCTTTATAGGAGACATTATCAACAGAAAAGAAACGATTGTCAATGTCCAACACATACGCTTTAAAATTGTTACAGATCAAAAATATAGTTTTTCTTTAGCAATAGTTTTTTTTTAATTAGAACAATTAGCTTGCATTTGGTAAAGTTTGTGGTAATGTTGTATAAGTGTGGAGAAATCGTAAGATGAACTTGACATTTAATACACAATGTATCAATAAAAGTGTCCTGAATTTTAACTTGACGCAAATAAATTAACGTGGTACAGGCACTAGTATTATAATAAACGGGTGTTATAAAGTGTTGTTTTTTAATTTATTAATGCAATACATAGTTGAAAATTTGTTTTGCTTTTCGTCTACCTAGTCGTGAAAGCGGGAACTGAGTCTATGCGTGGAAACAACATACTCTTCAGTAGATTGTACTGGAGTATGCCCGAGTTCCAGAGATAAAACACTTGTGAATGATGTTTTGTCCTATTGCTAGTTGTCCAGTCAATCCCGTTTATTACTTGAATAAAATAATGTTTAATAAAGATAGACTATAATCCAAAAAGTGTTTATTTATTTAAATGTATAATGTTAATAAGCTAAATAAATACAAATTCCTAATTTTGGTAATTCACTTTATATTAACAACAAGAGAAGAGGGTCAAATGACCCCAAATTGCTGATACCTGTTGACACTGGTGAAGAGGACAATGGGCAAACAAGCTTATAATTTAACAGAAACAGGTAGCGTCTGATGCTTGTCTTAAATTGTGTCTTGTCGTACCCTTAATGGTTTGTTCTCTTGTATCTCTGGCTTCTGCCAAGTCATTGAGTACATGCTTTGTGGCTTTCTAGTTGTTGTTTTTTTATATATTTATATTTACATAATCATTTTTGTGGTATACTTATATTGCCTATTAATGCTGCATTGTTTGTTAGAGAATATAACCTGGCGGGGATATCTTTATTTACACTGTCCCGTTTTACCACTGACCTTTCCAAGGCGGTAGCCCTATTGTCAACCCTTTTATGTTTGTGATGTTGTGTCTTGCCTTTTAGTCATCTTTATAATTGTAGTTTGTTTCTATGCGTGCGTTTGGTTGACTGTGGTTCTTGAATGCTGCCTTTCCTGTTCGACCTTTATATCTACTTCTATAAACAAATCTCGACTGTTAATTAATTCCAAGAAGCGACATTCTAAACACATACGTTTTCGTTTAGTAGTTAATTACGGTGCTCCATTTGTATCTCAATTCTAATATAAACGTTTAACCAACATAGTAACATTTAAATTTCCTGGACCGCCACCAAAATAAGAAAATAAACATCATGTTGCTTGATGTTATAAAACCATCTTTAATGACATTTTCTATGATATCACATTGTATAGGAGTTAAATTCCATGTGTTTAATCTGTATATCAAATAGTTCTTTCGCTACAACGCTGTGTTTTATGTGAGTAATTAGACAATATTTAAATTAGTAGTTAATCAAAACTTCTTACTTTCTAGACTCGAGTTTCTTTGACTTATATCTAATGATTGTTCTCTTATTTAGTGAAAGTTTCGACCATCCATGTTATCAGTTGTGTTCTTCAGACTGGGACTTTACATGCTGGTTTATCACTGGACTGGGTATTTATTACGGGTGAGCTCTGCCTGACAAATTATGAGCGGCAATGTTAAGTGACAATACAACTTTAACACTTTCACTGCCACAGTCGAAAACATTGATCTGAAAACCAGTGTAGGCCAAGATCAACATACACAATATGTTTCAGCTGACAAGGGTTAACAATATTCGCCAATCAGTAAGAATGCTTTCCATAACACTTTATATATATAATATTACCGGAAGGTTTGAATTCTAGCAGACGACATTTGAAATTTGGTAGCGAAAGGGTAAATGTGAAAAAGATCCTGCGCGTATTTACTAAAGACAATTAGTTGGCATCTTCAAAATGTTAAATGAACTGAATTAATATTTCAGAAAACCCAAATAAATCGCTTTACCCCCACGCCAGAGCATGTACATGGGATGTACTGTACCCCGAAGATTCACAATTTCCAGACACACCTCTTAGACCCATTGTAGATTACACGGATTAAATAGTTTAATGGATGCAACACATGTCAAGAACTCGAAAGACCTTACAAAATGCATGGCGATTTATAATCGAGGAGGACGATATTTTCAGCTCACATGATGTTTTTGTTTTATTAACCCCCATTGATAAAGCTTGAGTAGTATTGAGCATAGAATGAACAAAGGCACTATTAAATTGAAAGATGGAACAGCTCTATTTGTCAGTGATATAATATAATTATTGAAACATTTATTGTCATGACAATATATATCCCGTTCAGAGTAACCATCTGCCAACAGAAATTTGGCAGTGCCATAGGCGGCCTCGTCTATTGAATTGAATTGGGGTTTTACGGCGTACCAACACAAGAAAGGTTATATGGCGCCAAACAGGGACGAACATACAAGGCCCACCCTCCATTTACATCTAGATAAAATATGGAGAATGGGCCTAGAACCTTCAAACCTGCAGAACTGCAGAGTTGCTGCAAATTCTATTGTAGACACTCCATTTACGATGGAGCCACGTTTCCACATTTGCATATGCGGTGTAATGAAGAAAACCTTGAATGAGCATGATAAGAAAATTACAAAATGAACATGAAGTGGGGGTCCTACCGCTCTGCCTCTAGCGGGATTTGCAGTGGTTGTATTCTACCCCGGCAACCAAACGGGGACAGCCTCGCCTGTAGTAGACACAGAAGACAAGCTGTGCATTGTGTTTTTGGAAAACATTCTGTAGCTACAACCCCGCTGTACTGTGCAAGCCACTGGACTGTAGAAACTCACACGAATTAATAATGAAATCATTACAAATGGGTCAAGTAAACCAGTCCACCTGAATCAGGATGATAGAACACATAGCATCAAGTCACCCACGATACGTAAAAGATGGCAAGATATCGTTCCTAGACACTATAAATGTGAACAGGAAATGTAGTATGCACAGAACTCAATGAACCAAAAACACACAAACTAAACAAACTACAATTACAAGGAAAAAAAAGGAACAAAACAGGAGAAGCCACAAACATAAAAAGGTTGGCACTAGGAATACCGCGTTGGAACAGTCAGTGGCAAAAAGGTCGCTGGAGATTTAAACCCGGTTCTAAGGTGCTGCAAACCTCATTCTTACCCTAGTGTCAGCCCAATTAGCGGGAAATTGTAAAGAAAGAAATACCCACCAGGAAAAATTCTCTAACCAATTACGCAGCACTATTAAGCAATATAAGTATAATAATAATGATCATGTATATATGAATAAATAAATAAACAAAAACATAAAATGCCAGAAAGCAAGTTCTTAATGACTTTGTAAAGGTAAAATAATAAATAATTTAGAGATCGACAAGGCAAGATTGAAGACAAACATTAAACGTTACCGTCCCTTTCAGGAGTAGGTAGGCGTTGTATTCTCCTGATGCACTGACTTCTGCCAAATCATTAAGTACCTATTATGTGGCTGTCTAGATTGTCTTTTTAAATGCATACATGATCACGTTTAGGTTTTACCTATATCCAAACTTGGCGGGGATTTCTATGCTTGCATTGTCCCTTTAATTTGGAAGACAATAGGGCAAGGGTGACGTTTCTTGGTTTACGTCCCAACGGCCTTTTTGACACAGACATTTCCAAGGAAATACACATTTGCAAACTGTTTTATGTGTGTGGTGTCGCATACTTTGTTTCTAGATGAATATTTATTGTGTATGGCGAGTTAGGTAGAACATGTTTGCGTAACTACAGACTAGCCTCGATAATAAAATACTTGTTTTAAGATATTAAAATGCGGGGATTTAACATGTGTAAAAGCTACGTACAGAATGATGTTAAATAATATTGAACTTCAACCAAATAAAAAAGACTGGGCATCGTCTGTAAAAACATTGCTTGAAAGTCTCGGATTTAATGATATGTAGTATGTTCAGGGAGTAGGAAACATAAATATATTTTTATCCGTATTTAAGCAAAGGCTTACTGACAATGTTATACAAAACTGGAATGGACAGATTCGTCTAGGGCTAAGACATATCCGCTTTTTCATGTGTTTGCATATAAATCATACCTAGATATAATAAAAGTACGTACATTTCGCTCAGTGCTATCAAGACTTAGAATGTATTTACAAATTGAAACAGGACGTTGTCGCCTCAAAATCAGCATATATAACAAACGGAACCATTAGTTGCCTGTCATAGTTTTTAAACTTAACTTTTTCATTCTTTTTTGGTATTTCTACTGCTTGTTTTCCATTAAGTGAAAGACGTATAGGTTTGTGTTTTTCCAGAACTCTTTCTAATTTAAAGCAATGCAAGCATATTTTACTAAACCATTTTTTATTTGAATGTAATGTTTGATTAAACATTAACCTGTTAAAATGTTTGATCCACACATAATGATTTTTTTCTTTTTCGGTGATCAAAGGCATATCACATGTTTTCTCTGCTTTATTTTTTGATATGTGCAAAGGGTATACTTGACTATTGTCTTATCCAAATATGTTAAAACAAATGTTTTGTTTTTCGATTTTTGGGATTTGTTGTATTGTAACAGGAAATTTAATTCCCTTGTAATCAAGATCACCAATATGATTTTTGTACTTTGTTATTCTTTGATGTTTATTGTTAGCAGGGAATTTATAAGCCAAATGACACCATCTAAAGCATTCGTTATCTTTTTCATTTTTTATATTTATTAAACCTTTTTTGTGATGTTGCGGTTCTTTTGGTAAAGCTAAATACGAGCTACCTCGCAAAGGCTTGTACATGCTCGATTTATGTAGTGTGCACTTACTGTTGTAATTCTTCAACCACTTCCTTCAGAAATCCATTCTTTAATTGTCTCCATTATTTCAAAAGTTGCTTTTGTTAATGCATCACCAATTTGAGTTTTGTTTGTAATTAATGATGCCTTGGAAGCAAAATAAGCTGTTTTATAAGTGGTTATTTTAACTTTATTTTTTATCTTTTTTCTTATCATGTGCTACTTTATCTAAAGTAATTTTTAAAACAACATTCATTTTAAGACCGTTTGTTTGCTCTAATTTCTTTTTAAAGGGACACTGTCCGTAACTTTTAGCTTATAAAACACACAATAATTATGTTCGCAAACATTAAACACCAAACATTACGGAAAATTTACTAATTAAAGCAGGATTGTTTGACGGAATTCAATCGCGGTACAAAAAAAACAGAAACCATTTCGGGCGTTTGAACTCGCAGCCCAAACTAAAATTACACTCGCGGTAATAATAGTGAGCGTAAAGTGGTCGACCTAGCTCCCGACTGAGCTAAGCGGGCTATACATTTCGCTCTAAATACTATGGTGAAAACCTAATGCGCTAATGGAAGTCACGTGATCGCAGAAAAGGTAAATACGGTGGGTCCCACTTTATTTACAAATAGTAATTTAAGCTTCTTTTTTTCCAAACTCTCGAATGTATTACTACAGACTTCTTAGTGTCTATGCTCATGTTTTCATGTATATATTTCACTGAATAAAAATCAGACAGTTATTTGGTTATGCTCAATATCTGCTTACTTACGGACAGTGTCCCTTTAAGGACATCTGTAACAAGTGGTTTCGTAAAATGAAGTTGCTTAATTGGGATTTCGTTCCATAAAATATTAAGTCGAAAAACTTCGCTATATTGTTTTGGTGATTTTTCCAATTCCGAAACTTCGCTATATTCTTTTGGTGGTGATTTTACAATTTTTACAGCTTCTCTAGCCATTTTTTCAATTTCCGAAACTTCACTATGTTCTGTTGGTGGTGATTTTACAATTTTCACAGCTTTTCTAAACATTATATAATATTACATGAGATTATTTTTGTAAGCCTATATTTTAATTTATTTAAATTATTTTTTAACAGGAATGGTACTAAAATCGTTTATTTCCATGATTTCATTATCATCTGCTATCTTTGATATTTATAAAAATCGCCCAACTATTCTGTCTTTTCTCCAAAATTGGTTTTCCAAAAGTCCAATCTTTTTTAAAAGCTGCAATATTTTCTTCTTAGTGCCTCATACAACTTTCCCTATGCTTATCAATATCCTTTTTTGTTTTATCTGTGAGAGCCTTTTCAAGGGCAGCTACTCCTTATAGTATATTTCTTTCCTCATCAAAGTGTGTACCCTCTTCTTCTGCATAACTTCCCATATACTATAGATTGTATTATTTAATTTCAAGCTTTTAATAAACGTTTTCAAGTTTTCATAGCATTCGATATCAATATCACTCATATGATCTTTTTTTTCCTTAATTAATTATTTCTTAAAAGTCTGTATTTAAATATATAATGCTATATTATAATATAATGAATTGCAAATAATGTGAAAGAGTTTTGGATATTATTGATCCTCCTGGAGTGTGTTCAGACTGCATCTTATTTTACACGACTAATAAAAAGAAGCTTTGTAAATATTGTACCAGAGCCAAGCTGTGTTACAAGTGTGCTTATGAATGTACAAATTGTAACGATACTTGTGAAATTTTCGATAATGAACGTATTTGCCTTAATTGTGGAGTTCACAACGGCTACAATCTCATTACAGGTTACAATTACAACCGAAAGTAAACTATTTACTACAGAAAGTACCATTTAGATAAATACTTGGTAGTATATGATTTGTCTTCTAAAAGTAGACAAAGATTTGAAGATTTGTTTTACAAAATTTTAAAGATTTTGGATAAGCTAGAAGGTCGAAAAAGCTCAATCTACATTTGAATACATTTTTCAGAAAATATTTAAAATATTAAAAATAAAAAAATAAACAAAACCGATTATAACAAAATCTACTAGAGAAAAGTACGATAGGATATGGAAACAAGTTGAAAAAGAATTATGGCTGAATACCATGACCGTTTAACTTGAACCTTTTCATATACATTTCAAGAGGTTCTGTGAAGTGGTCATTCTGTTAATTTTCTAATATTTTATTAAAGGTAATCCTAATTATCTCTTCATCATTTTCTAGTCCTATGGCTGTTGGACATATGAAAGAAGTTGTTTAAAACTCCTATGATCGTTTTAACAAAACGTTTTTTTCTTCTATTCTTGTTTTACTTAGAACAATAGCAACTGCTGTTGGAATTGCACCAACCACAGCTATGAAAATAGGAACTGTCGGAACTAGTGCCAGAATAGCAGTTCAGCCAATGAATCCGCTGATAACCTGTAATGTTGTGCTTATTCTCCCATAAACTTTATAGCTATGTCTGTATGCAGCTACAAGCCACGTCAAGTGATCAATTATTTTTTCTCTATTTTTCATGTATAACAAATGTTAGATTAATCAAGATATTTAGAAAATAGTTGCTCATGTTCTTTGTTCTTTTCTTTGTACAAATCACGACTAGCTCCCTTTTCTAGTCTTTTTTGAGTAACTTTATTTTCGTATTCTTTAACAAGCTCACTCGCTTTTCGCTTTTTATCTGCTAATTCTTTCCATTTTAACAAAGACATGTACAATATAAGGTTTGATTAAAACAAGATAAATTAAGATAAGATAAAATAAGTTAAGACAAGTATTATCTAAGTATTATTATAAATCAATTTCCAGACTATGATATGAAAACAGAAAACGGTAATTTTTAACAAATATGGAACTTTATGCCAGACTGTTGTTTTAGAATGTTAATTTGTGGTAATTCAGGATCTGGCAAGACAAACACATTAGTTCACATGTTGTTAAAACCTTTAGTTTACTATGACAAGATTTACTTGTTTGCTAAAAACTAAGAGTAGTCTAAGTATCAGGTCTTATCAGGTCTTATCACAAAATCTTGAAAAGATGGCAAAAAAGAATAAAATTCCAGTTGAAGACATATTAGAATGTTCAAATGATCAAGTTATCCCTGTGGATACTTTAGATTCAGATAATCAGAACGCAATCAAAATGATATTAATACTTATTTCATACAGGGAAGACACAAAAATTGTTGTGTAATTTACTTGTCACAATCTTATTATAGAACTCCCAGAGACATTCGTTTGAATTGCTCTCATTACATCTTCTTTGCAACTCCAAGTATAAATGGAATAAACATGCTTTCTAGAAAACAAGATGTCAGTAAAGATCAGTATAAAAAAGCAACTGACAAGCAGTACGACTTTCTGTATCTTGATCGTCCTAGACAGTTGGTCAAAAGAAACTTCACTGGTGAAATTTAATGTAATATATATTATATATAATGGGACTTTTTAATGATCTTGTTGAGGAAGTTACTACTGGCAGTGTTAATATTACAAATTGTGGTATCGTGCTGTCTGAGTATGTAAAACAAACACATTTGGTTAATTATCTTAACAAAGGCAAAAACCAGGAAAATGTTTTAAAAAGTGATCTTAACATGGATAAAATTACCAATGTTGGCATTCCAGATAAAGCAGATGATGCAGCAACAAAACAGTTTACTAGAAGAAGAATGAAAAAGATCATATGAGATTATAATATTGATAAAATTCCAGATATGATGAACGATTTGACAACAGGTGTAGATGATAAACTAAATCAAATACAAACAAAGTTACAAGCAAACGGTGAGATAATGATTGACATTCAAAACGGTTTAAAATATGAAATAAACTTTTGGGTGATGCTTTAAAAGAGCTAGATTGGAGAAAGCAATAAACAAATGGTTGATAACAATGAACTAGAAACTGCTATTGCTGATGCTAAATGAGAACTGCTTTTGCTGCTGAAAAAACTAAAATTAAAATATTAAATGGGCAAACAAACAGCAAAGAGTTTGAAGTCATCAAAAAGAAAATGGTTGGCAGCAAGACGCTGGAAACTGCTCTGAGCAAACTGGTTGATAATAATAAATTCGAAACTGCTATTGATGATGCTTCAAAGCAATTGAACGCTGCTCAGGATGAAAGGAGCAAAGCTTTTGGTGGTGAAATACCTTCAATGAAACAGTTTAATCAAAAGTCTGATAGTCGCCACACTGCAGTTCTTGGTATAATTGATGAGTTGAAAGTAAAAGAAGACAAAGTAAGCCGGAATAAGTATTATTCATGATTATGCTAATCATAGAAGTAGTTTTGTGTCGCATCCAACATGAAAGCCACTTGAAAGAACCAGGCGTGATAGTATTCTTTATGTGTTACTTTTGCAGCCAATCCGCTCATAAAAGGTGAAGAATATTATAAAAAACATTCTTCAGATGAATTACAAATTCTTAAAGAAGGCCGTTATGTATTTTACAAATTCTTAAAGAAGGCCGTTATGTATTTGAAATAGATTTTACTTATACAGGAGCAGATGTAGAAAGTTTTGTTATTTTTTCATTACCGGTAGGGTCAATCTTTATCCGATAATAAAAAATGACAAACGAATATTAAAAGAAACATTTGAAGTATATGTCAAACCATCTACTATTCTTTTCAGAACACTTGTAGCAGACAACACTACTCAAGTTTACAATTTTGAAAAATCAAGCTTTAAACTATACTACAAAGGTGATTAATTTTGGCAAATAATTATCTATCCTATATTATTATGCAGTTATTAGAGAAACTAAATTTGGAACTGTAACACCAAACATAGAAAATGCTATCGATACATTGTATATACACTGTGACTTGATAAGTAATTCTATTGTTGATGGATCATACGGGGATGTTATTTATGAAATAAGTACATCTGATCTTACGAGATCGTATCCTTTTAAAGATGAACCGATAAGAGTCGGGTTCTGTGAAGTAAACAAAACGATCATTAACAGTATTAATATTTATATTACAGATTTCTCTGGTAAAATTATTAATCTTAATGGTGTCCACACATCATTTCGATTTGTTTTGAAGGAATTAATGTAATATAAGTTATATGACACGTTTAAAAAGGTTAATGACACTAGTACGGGAACATGTACTGAAGTAGACAGATTAACTGGGGCTGGCATATTTGACATTTTTTCAAAAGTTAGATCAAAGATATTTAGTGAGTCTGTAAAAACAGCAGGCAAGAAAGCATTAGAAACTGCTGGTAAACAAATCATAGAAAGCGGTTCTAAAAATCTAAAAAACTTGGAGATGAAGTAGGTAAAATGGCTGCTGATAAGTTAGTTTCAGTTATAAAACCTAAACCAAAAGGTGAGATAATTTTAAAGAACTTACAAAAGCTGCCACAAAAAATGTAGCTAAAGTTGTAGCTGATAATATAATCGAAGAAGATGTAAATACAAAAATTAATATATTATTATCCGGAAGAGGAATTCATGCAAGAATTAAACGATTGATTAAATAAAAATAATCTTATTACTAGTATACATAGATGTTTCGAAGTGATAACTACAATACTAGACAGGCAAATGAAAGTGGTTATCAGTTTACGTTAAATGATAGAAGTTCTTACTTTAATTGGTATAATGCATATTTTGAAATCGGTTTTCAAGTAAACAAACGTGCCGATGGAGCCGCTTTCGCAGACGCTTACAGAATTGCTTTAATTAACGATGCAGCTTCACTGATTGATCAAATGCAAGTAAAGCAAAATGGAAAAATAGTTTACGATGGGAATAATCTTCAAGCCTTTGCGCTCGGACGCTATGGTTTCTATAGGACCCTATATCTCATTTTCACAGATTGTTAATGTCAAAGGCTTGCTTGAAATTTCTGATGATTATGCGAAGACAACCGGAACAAACGAATACTTTTATTTAGATAATACGACTGGTGCAGAATCTCGAGATGATCAAGCTGGTTATAATTCAGGATTTGCGGTTCGTCATGCTTTAATCATAACTAATCAAAAAGTCGACTCTATAATTTCATTAAACAAATATTCCTTCTTTGAAGGTTTGGAAACAAACATGCTTCCTGCTGGCCAGATTCAAAATCAGCTTGCAACTGACGGATGATAATGTGTTAATTTTCAAATCAAGTGGTGTTGATGGTCGAGCTTCTGCAAAGTCATTGAGTACCTTCATTGTGGCTTTCTAGGCTATTGTTTTTTGTATTATATTTACACGAGCATATTTGTGTTTTACTTATATTGCCTATTGATGCTGCCTTGTTGGTTAGAGATTAGATCATGGCGGGGATTTCTTTATTTACACTGTCCTGTTTTAATGGGATGACTGTAGGGTAAGTGTGAGGTTTGGTGCACCCTAGAACCGGTTTAAACCCCCAGTGGCCTACTTTGCCACTGACCGTTCCAAGGCGGTAGCCCTATTGTCAACCCTTTTGTGTTTGTGATGTCGTTTGCATTTTTTATTACTTTTGCCTTTTCGTTTGTCTGTTTGCGTGTTTGTTTTTGTGTTTTGTGGTTGACTGTCGTCCTTGAATGCTGCTTTCCCTGTCCGATATTTTTATCCTTCTTTGATTAAATGTACAAGTTACAATTCGTAAGCAGTTCTAACGTTCAAAAGTGCGAGCTTAGCCGTCAAAATGAATCAGAGTGCATATCTATCAGTCTGTTAGAATCTGCCGAATGAAGGCAATCTCGTGTCTTATGTAGGGTGACTATGTCCCACCTCTTTGACTGTCACGTGTGCCCTCGACCTCCGAAACTGGTTCTAGGACGCCAAATCTGGGGTTAATCGTACAAATCTCCTCTTTTTGGAATAAACAGATTATTTAACTTACTTTCCAAACTGCTGATACAGGGTATTTATATAATTCTCCCATTGTTCAGAAATAAGGCGGCCCCCTCACTCGTGGTTGCCCCGGTCATCCCATTGTTTCATCAGACAAACCTCCACTTAGACTATAGGTTTTGGTCATGCTGTTACTAAATATATACTTAAATGGATTAATTAACTTTCATGTGCATCAGTCATGAACTTTCAGAAGAAATGGTCAAACCCAGGTCTCTACACAAACAACGCAATTAAGCTACTTCTGAGACAAATGACATGCCTATACCATCACGAGGTGACCCATTGTTAGTGCAGTGTCCAATATTTTTATAAGTGTTTCTTGATGGACAGAGGCCGTAAATGAATATGTTGGTCACCTAGTTTATCATAGTACATGTAATGACCAGCCATGAGTGCAATATATTAACTTACTTTAAGACCCCCACCCTCCCCCCCCCCCCCCACCCCACAGCTCACTATAACACATACCATACATACACACATAGGAATTATACACTATAATTTCTTACAGAGCTAACACGATCAAGGTATATAGATCAGAGAATAATCAAATCAAAACATGTTATCACATTCATTATGATATATAGGGTCCTATAGAAACCACAGCGTCCGAACGCAATGGCATCGTAGGTCAGCACTGTACTGCAAACAAGGACTAGAAACTACAATGAAAGAGATAAAAAACAACAGAAAGGGTGGTGAAGACAGGGTTACCGACTTGGAACGGTCAGTAGGCAATAAGGCCTACTGGTTAGCTTGAATCGATTTTATATGTGCACAATCCTCGCTATTATCCTGTCTTCAGCGCCCAAATATACAAGACAGTGTAAACAAAACTACATCCCATCAAAAGGAATTCTCTAACAATAAAGTCCACATCCAAAGAAACTAACTAAAGATACACATACAAAATAATAAACATCTCAGGATGTATCCAGAATCGTACTGAACAACCATAGTAGTTGCAGCTAAAGAGAAAACCAATCTAGGTTTACACAATGTCAGTTAATCCAAATAGTTCATATGTTTAGAGTCTATACTGATTGCAATAATTAATGTTGTAGTCCACAATTGTTCAGTGTTAATTGTTATGTATAGTACATCACTGTTTCAGTTAATGATATCCCGTTGGTATGACATCTGACATCTGGTTGGTATGACATCATATTGGTATGACATCATGTAGGTATTACATCTAATTGGTGTGGCGTCATGTTGGTATGACATCTCGTTGGTATGACGTCATAATGGTATGACATCACGTTGGTATGATATCACGTCGGTTCGCCAGTGTACCAGTATATATTTAGTACACATACGCCTCGTCAAGTAATATCCAATTTTGATTACTTGAAGTTGTCTCCTTACTGCCTTTAATTCCATTAAGCACACGTGTGTTGTATGTGATTGTGTCTGCTGTCTGCACTGGTTATTTCCCTTTCTCCATAAAATGAAACTACAAGTTCATTACTCTGAATACATTATCTATTTACAAGGTTACAAAATGTCTCAAGTGTGTTCTTAGCCTAACTTTCTTCTGCCTTAAGTCACGTTGAGCGCTCCCCAAGGTCTTTCAGCATTTTAAGTTTACGCATAATCTCTTCACCAATCAAACCTTTGAGAGAGAATGAGAGGACTTGGTTATATAATTAAACACACTTGAACATATATTTACATAAACTGCTTCTAAGCCACTCTGTTTTGTTCGGGGAGGACCTCAGTTGTCGATAGTCCCCTGCTGTACGTCAAATCCACGATACAGCGGTCTCAAAACCATTGGCTTGTCCCTTTTCCCATTTGACAGAGTCAGGTGTTTGTCCGCTCGACTCTGAGACTCGGCTAAAGTGTTCCTATCGGCGTCGGATAATGACGCCGCTTCGCCAGGTATCTCTGGAATATCGCAATGTGCGTCTTCTTCGTATGGGTCTGGACTCTGCAGTGGAATGACATTCATACGCCCCCCTATACGACCATTTTCTAATTTTAGAGAGTAACCATTTTTTATAACATTCGGCTAAGCATTTAATAATAATCAGAAATATTAGAAAACCCACTATTGCCAAAACAAGTTTTACATAATCCCAAATTGAGTATTGTTCACCATTTGGCATATCTTCAATCTCTTGAATATCACCTAATTTACTTTTAAGTTCTGATATAGGGAATTCGCCAAGAGCACTTAAACTCTTAGTACTTTAATCGCCTTTTCCGACTTATTTACCATAACATTAAGCTTGATATTTATAGCCGTAAATTCTAGCTCTTTTAAGAAAATCATTGTTTGAGTGACAGTACAATTTCATTGATTTTCGTACGCGCCTACAAGTGTCAAACGTTCAGACGTGGCGGTACATGCCTGAACTACATTAAAGTAACCATAAGGTGGGCTAATTTTTAAGGTTGTTGGTGGTTTGTTTTTACAGTTTATATGAAAGGTCAGTTCTTCATTGGTCATTAAAAAGTATGTCGTTTCAGCGACATATATAGCTTTGGGCAAATCCATCGATGATGCACACAGTTTGCAGTATTTAGACGACCGCTCTGTATTTTGAGTAAATAGATTTACTAGACAAGAAGTTGATTGGTATGTATTTTGAATGCCTCTTTTTAAACTACATGACCTTATCAATGGATCTTTACAGTAACCTGCCTCTGTTTCTGATAGAAAGAAGTAAAGCGTTCTTTCCTGATTGATAGCTAGAAAATCACTTTCTAGCTTATAGTATGTTACAAATACCTTTTGAGTCAGTGGTTTTAACGTCACTGTAAGGGAAGAACAAATTGTTTGCGTAATATAACTCAAACAATCTAGTATGTTCTACTAACATAATTTCGGTGACTACAATTATCTGTTCGCCGTCTAAATAAGTTGTGCATTTCAAGTGTTTGTAGTAATCAAACAAGTTTTCGTATGGGCCAATGGGCAATGAGAGAGTTGCAGGAAGTTGAGCACTTATCCCTAAGAGAGCCTCTTGAAGTTGACTTGCTGGAATGATATTCGCACTTAGACGACCTATTGTGTTCAATTTGATCTCTAGTTGAAGGTAATAATACATGCAGCTTTGAGTCACTGCTTTGATTTCATCTATGATTAGACTCATTTTCGTGAACAAATATAGAAACTTATCAATGTTTCCTATATGTCTGTTAAGGTAACCTCTAGTATTTACAAATTCTGCACTTAACGTCCGCAGAGTTTCCAATACCTCATTAATTTTTTGCCTGTTTTCTGATGCCGCAAATGATGTTGTGTTCATTACTGACACACTATCTGAAAGTGAATGCTCTAATACTTTCTGGTTGCTTGCTAACTTTTTTATATTACGTTTTACACTATCTAGATCAGCCTGTGATAATATTCCTATTCCTTCCGTAAAAAGTGGGGCTAAGAAACCAAATAACGCTCGTTTCGGTCTTTTTGTCTGAGCTGAATGTCTTTACCTCTTATATTCAGCAAATGTGGCCACTAGTCCGTTATGTAAGTCCTGGGTTGCATTTAATTCGTGTCTAAGGCCTTGAAATACTCTATAATACTGGTGGAATTCAACATATAAGCCTTTATGGGCTTCGCTGATGTTGGTGGACATGTTACCATACACCATAAAATTGACACCCTTAGTATCATCTAAGGAATCTTGGGAGCCGTACACTAACATAATCGTGTCAGCGAGAGCAGCAGCCTTTGTTATGTCGTCCGATAATTTGTCTAAAAAATCGTCGTAGGGTTCCATCGAGATAACAAATGATAAGATCCAGCGAGCATTACTCATACTGAATTCAGTCACGTTGTTAAAGAAAACATTTTCCACGATCATACAGTCAATGGTTACTCCCCAAACTAGGATAAGCGTCAGTAAAAATGTCATGGTCCCTTAAATAAGCAAAAAGAAAAGTCTAAGTCGTCAAGTCCCTGAATCTAGTGTCAAAGTCTTCAATTGCGGATTGGTTGCATTCTGTAAGTCTCATTCGGTGAAAGAATTCGTGTAAAGTTTCGTATTCTCGGTTTGTTGTGCCGTTACTATAAAAAGACGTTTTGCACAATGGGCATACATCAGTACCATGAGGTGTACAGTCAGGGTGTGCTCTAGATAAACAACATGGTAGTCTATATTGTGGAGAACACTTGTTTTTTTCTGTTTACATACCACACACGTCAGTGATTTTAAATACCTATGTCTAGCTTCCATTAAGGTCAATGTCTTATTTAAAAGGTCACCTGTCCTTTCAGTCAGTTGACCATCTGATGTTGAACATTTGTGTTCACAGTTTTCGACAAATTCAATTAGTCCGTCGTCGGTCAATTCAGTGTTTTATTACCGTGTGAACGACTTGTAGTCCTTCACAACCGTGCAACCCTGAAATCCTACCTATCTCGACCAGTTGTCTGGTAAGCATGTTAGTGTCGTACGCAAAAAGTATAAGAATTTCTTAAAAGTAATTACTTTGATAGAAAAACATAAGTTGTACGAGAGCATACATGCTCAGTCCGCCCATTGTTCTATACAGTAGGTCATACGAGAAACGTTGCCCCAAAAAGAGTAGTATCATTGTCATTTTGCTAAGTTTACCCCTTAAATAAGGGAAATCTATCTCGTAAAGTCAATACTGCTAGGGCTTCTAACCCTTCATGTGCGGCTAGCCTAGATAGGTATTTCGACCTATATTCATTTTTGTATATTTCTAGGAGATTGTCCCTCTCTTCGGCTAACTCTCGTACATTTATAGAAAATGTCGGTCCCATTACTTCCCCTGGGATGGGTTGTTTGGGGCGGCCATTTTAAACTATCTGTGAAATACACAGGAAAAATGTGATTGGTTAGATATAGACACAATGGATATATATTTGTCTAGATTAAGGTATGCGAAAGGCCCTACTTAAATTGATTTTGACATCAATAATTATCCCTTTTTCATCGCGTTACCTGTACTGCCCCTAATATATCCCCGTGTCACCTAATTTACTATCTACCATAATCATAACCTAATTTACTATCTACCATAATCATAATATACACTACTCCACTAGTTATCTACTTACTTAGTCTCTCCCTATAACTTAGTCGAGCGCCTAATTAAAACAGACGGTACCGATAATCACGATACAATACATGATGTATATCTCGATTCCTCCCTTAGTTTTACCTTGCCGTAAAACACCGTTCCTAACCTATCTTAAGGTTTGTCTCCGCTAGTTATCAACTTAACTAGCCTATCGCCTAGCTCAATTAGTTTTACCTTCCCGTAAAACACAGCACCTAACCTAACTTAAGGTACCTTTCCACATAGGCGGGGACCCAAGCCTGAAAAAAACGAAAACGTTTACCCGGAAAGATATAGTCCTGATTTTTTAAATATTAACAGATGGGGGTCTTGTACATATGAAACCACTGTATGGACTTCTGGCATACTTTGCATTTCATAACAGCATCGCGATTTCTACGGTAACCCATTCGTACCAAGCCAATATATAAAAATCGCTGAACAAACATTCAAAGGAAAATAGAAGAAATTTGCACACGTCCTTTTAGGCAAATACAGTTCCAGTATTTGAAACCTATATGTGTATATGAAATATCAAACTACAGAATCAAGACCTGATTATGTTACACTTTACTAATTTTAACAAGAGTTATAGACCTTTTATGAATTTTGTTTTGTCCTGTGCCAGGGATAATGCGAATTTCTTGTGTTCACAATAACTGCAGTAAACGGTTTCCGATTTCCACTAAATGTTGTATGGTGTAAGGCCTTATACCTACAAGGCCTTTGACAAGTTCAATACTGAGTAAAACTGACTTGCTTGAAAGAGTTATTACCCTTGGCTATTGAAAGAATGGGCACATTTTAGCTTGAGTACACACATTACTTTAGTAAACGGATTCCGATCTTCACATTATTTAGTGTGAGACTTTATATGAATTTGAACTTTGACAAGATGACAATGAACAGAATTGACACCTGCCTTACTGAGTTATTGCCCTTGATTATTGCAAAAATGCAAATTTCAGCTTTCGTACACAATACATTTAATAAATTGGTTTCGATTTTCACACAGTTTGGCGTGTAACTTTATATCAAACGGATTTCAGACAGGTTAGACGAGTATCAAGTTATTGCTCTAAATTGTCGAAAAATTCGATCGTCTGATTGTTTCCTACTTTCCTTTGAAATATCATCAATTACTGTGTAATATTCTAATTGAACAAAGAGGATATCGTCCTCTGACTAAGGAGCGTGATTGTTTTCACGATGATTGTAATAAATAGCATTTGATTTTCCATGCTTTTTGGGGTAATATTATTAAGGTCTCGGTTTTGTTTGACAATGAGAACAATTGAAGAGTGGTTTACAAAGTTATCGCCCTTGATGTTTGCAAATATTTAAATGTCAGACTGAGTACACGGCAACTTCAGTAAACGAGTTCTGATTCTCACTAATATTTAGTTGAAGGGTTTTGGACAATTACACCATGTGGACTTGTCACGTAGTTGTTTTCGAAGCATTTATATTCATATAAGATTATATTTTTTACACATATGGAACTAGTTAAGTATGACACTACTGTTTATAGACAAATTGTTGGAATCCATAATGAGAACGAAATGTGCAACTGTTGTTGCAGATTTGTTTTTGTTTTCTTATGTTAGAGGTTTCATTTTGAGTCTTTTACCAGATACGCTTAGGCAGATGTAATCGAAGCCTTTTATTATACCTCTTTGTATATGGATGATATTTTGGACAATTACAACCCTTTCTTTTCTTTACTACATATACTTTCTTTCCAAAGAACTTCACCTCAAAAAAGCTAATATTTCACATAGTTGCTATATCTTCTTTACTCGATTTACATCTCGCGATTGAAACTGAGAAATAATAAGCCAACTCTATGACAAGAGAGATCATTTCAATGTTGACACTGTTAAGGGCACGAACATACAATATTAAAGACAACCATCGAACGTTAACGTCCTTTCAGGATTTAGGTAGACGTCATCATAGGTCCACAATCAATCCGGTGATCGCACAATCAAGTGGAAAGCAAAGCGGTGAACTGTAAATGGGTCAACCACTAAACATGCAGTGCGTTGCAAAATAATAAGGTGTCAACCTCCTTTGATAAGCTTTTAATAGTGATCATTACCCAATCTTTAACAGGATCACCATGTGACTCTGTCAACGTCTTAGAAAATAGTCTGCGATTACGTCATAATTGGTCACATGACCATAGCTAAAATATCAAAATGGTTATCAGAAATCATCTCCGCGACCTGACCCCACTAATGCCATCGGGTGATGCTGAGTGGTAAACAATCGAAGGGAACTCCGCTTACTTTGGACATTTTTGATGAATTTAGGTTAGTATTTTAATTTTAGGTAGGCTAAAACTATGAACTTTTAAAAAGTGATGGTAAGAACAAACGCTATAATGCAACCCTATGGAAAACGCAATGGTAGAGTCCATTTTGATTGTTTTAATGGCGGAGTGATATGCCAAAGAATACATTTTATTCTACCGCAGTATAATGCTGAGCAAACATTAGTGTTTATTCACTAAAATAAATATTGAATTAGAGCAATAAGCTTATATTTGAAAAGGTTTGCGTGACGTTTACTGCATTCTTTTTCAAGAAAGTAATAACGACCAAAATATATTAATCCAAAAGTTAGCATAAGCTTTAGCACAATATTGTGTTACGTGATCTACAGCGGCAGTAAGACAGGACGTTAAACCTTTGGAGATGTCTGTAGTGACACTAGAAATAGGAAGAAAGTGTGCTTTATTAGGCTGTTTTAGTAAATAATGAATCCCGTACATAGTTGGAAGTTTGTTTTGCTTTTCATGTACGCCAGCTTTAATAGTGTTTCACTGAGTTTTATATCCGGACAAACCTTTGCAAAGGTTTATTATCATAACCCTGATTTACTTAAAGTATTGTCAGAACACTTCTGCTACAAGGTCTGTCACAACGTGAATACTGTGGTGACTATATGTACAGACTTTTTAAGATTATTGGTCATTATCACATTCCTACAATCTGTGTTAAACTTGTTAACAAACATAACAAAATAGGATATGACCCTATCATTATGCAATGCACTGCATGTTTAGATGTTGACCCATTTACAGTTCGCCATAATGCTTTACAATTAATGTTGCGATGACCCGACAGATTTTGAACCCTATGATGACTTTTACTCACAGGCATTTATTACGATATATAATATAGAAGGCTAGAGAGAATATAGTTATAGTATTGTATATAGTAAAGGGCATTCTTCTGCTCTCTATCTCTATCCTTCTATACTATATATCGTAATGAATGCATGTGCTTCTACCTAAATAGGCCTAATTTTTGATTTAATATTGTCTTTGTATAGTATTTGCTCTGTGGCTTTCTGGGAATTTCTATTCATATATACAGGATCATTTTGTGTTATACTTGTATTGCCTACTAATTGCTATTCATACTTCCTAGTTTGTAATGGGTTATAGCCTGGCTGGTCGAATTTTATTGGAATGAAAATAGGGTAAGAGTGAGGTATGGTGCACTCTAGAACCTGGTTTAACCCCAGCAGCCTTTATGTCACTGACCATTCCAAGGAGGTACCCATATTGTCACTGACCATTCCAAGGAGGTACCCATATTTTAACCGTTTGAGTTTGCCATTTCGCATACTTTGCTCTTTTCTATCCTTGTGATTTGATTGGTGTTTGTTTCAAATACATGTGTTTGGTTGATTGACTGTGTTCTGTGAATGTTATATTTCCTTCTCGACTCTTATACCATAATTTGTTTTTGACTCGAAATAGGATATGGATCACATTTAGTGATACTTATAGTTTTTAACTGTAAACATGATTCTAATACACTATTTAATACATTGCGTCCCATGGATCAAGGCGATACAAACCGTAGGAAAATATTCAAGTTCATGATGTGTTTGAGAAACGTTGACAAACTTCTTAACCAGAAGTTGCCCGTTCAATCAATCAGAACCTAGAATTGAAACTCAAGGTCACAAAAACACCAATGTTTGTTGGACAGTTAATGATCATAAACATTATGTAACAAAAGTGCAAATTTCAAATAAATCATTTAGATAATATTCAAGATGGTTTGGAGAAACTCTGTCAGACATGCAGTGCGTTGCAAAATAATAAGGTGTCAACCTCCTTTGATAACCCAAACAATGACGTCGCTCAATCGCCTTGCAATGAAACTAGTCAATAAAAAACCCGTTATTTTTCTGATAAATAAAATCAAACGTCTGTGACAAAATAGTGAACCAATTTGGAAATTTACAATTTGATAAGACAGTAATTGCAGTAACTACTATTCTATTTTCAAGGTAAATTAAAGGTCCATAACTGTATTAAGAAATCTAAAAGCTACCATTGAACGGATTCTAAATATCTGCCAGTATGTTAATGCTATTAAGACTTCACACTAAACGATATGGTTTAAACCCTACACAAGTAAAGATAGTTGTTGCAATAACCATAGTTTCTAAGTAAATTAAGGGCCATACCTCTATTCCAAAATGGCAAAAAAGCTGAAAGAATTATCAAAATGCCACGAAAAATAAAGGAGATATGACCTATTGAAAATGTGCAAAGAAACATAAATGGAGGCGTCCATCTTTGAATGATGACGTCATCGCGCCATTTTGCCATATATGGCATATTGATAAAATGTCTTTTAAAGCAAAGAAAATCTCTGCAAATGAAAAATAATACTAAAATGTATACATTTTACATCTGTATATTTATTTTTAATCAATTTGCAGTGGTTTTCTTTGCTTTAAAATACATTTTGTCAATATGCCATATATGGTAAAACGGCGCGATGACGTCATCGTTCAAAGATGGCCGTCTCCATTTATGTTCTTTGCAAATTTTCAATAGGTCACATCTCCTTTATTTTTCATGACATTTTGATAATTCTTTCAGTTACCACTACTACTACTACTACTACTACTATATACCCTACCATTACGACTATTCTTATCTTTGCGCTGACTACAATACCTACTATCTACCCTATCATTATCACTACCACTATTCTTACTACTACTACTACTACTTCTACTGAGCTGCTTCTCGACCCGTAGCCTATTGTTCCTTTCTCGTAACCTACGGGCTAACTCAAACAATGGGATCGAATCTTCCTCATCCGAATCGTCCCTTTCTTTACGGTACCGGTGTGCTAGCCTCTCCACCGGTGCACTATCTGAACTACTGCTACTTAAATCACTGCCACTACTCTCTGGGGGTGCGGCAAGTACCGCCTTCCTTATTGGTCGCCCCCTTTCATTCTGAGGAATCTCCCACTCCTCCAAATTTGCTAAACGCAAATGTCTCGCGTGTGATTTACGAGTTTTATTATTTAATTGGCTTTTGATGACATATGTCAGTGGGGATTTCTTCTCGATAATTCTATAGAAAGGGACCCACCGTGAGTCTAATTTACTAGTCCTAACGTGGTTCTTTAAACAGACCGCGTCCCCTACCTTAAACTCGACATCTTTACTAGACTTATCTGCCCGTAACTTTCTTTTTCGCTTTACACGTTTCATTCTATTGAAAACTCTAGTAAATGCAATATGTTGCTGCTGCAGGCATATCTCGTGGGCGTCTTCGCCTACGTACTTCCTACGGGGTTTCAAAATAACGTCAAGTGGTAACGTTGCATCCCTACCATACAGGAGGTTGAAAAGTGTTCTCTGAATTGACTCATTTACAGTCATTCTTAACCCCGCTAAGGTCTGATTTAGAAATATATCCCAAGCGTTTGGTTCATTTTTGACTTTCTTTGCAAGTAAATTAACTATAGCTTTGTGTGAGACCTCTACTTGACCATTTGCATGGGGTGAATAGAACGATGTCGTAATACACTTAACATTCATTTTAGTCAAAGTATCTACAACCTCCCTTGCTACATTTTCGACCCCGTTGTCTGACATATAGCACATAGGAAGAGAATGTCTTGGGAATATTTCATCCAATAGTATGTGTAGTATATTGGAACTGGTTTTCGAAGGTAATGGATAACACTCTAACCACCCACTATAGCTATCTATTACAGTGTATATATATATGTTACCTGACAGTGTTTCTGGTAGTGGTCCCATAATGTCTCCTGCTATTTTACTGAATGGATACGGGCTTATTTCAGTTTCCCCCATAGGTGGTTTAATGGCCACCATATTTCGTTGTTGACATTCAACACACCTGTTGACTAACTCGTAAACTAATTTGTACATATTAGGCACATAGTACTTTTCCTTTAAAGTATGGAACGTGCGATCTACACCTGAGTGGGCAAGACAGTGATAGCTTTGTAATAACTCTTCGATCAAGAGCTCTGGGACATATAGCCGAATTACAGGGTCGTTATCTACGTCGCTGACGTAGTAAAGAACACCATCCATAATAATGAAATTCCTCTCAGTTGTTTTATTAGCTTTACCTTCGTTTAACTGTGTTAGAATGATATTTGAGGCTGGGTCTCGTGACTGCTCTATTTTCATGTCTAGATCTAATAAGGTTGGCCTGCCGAGGTCATCCATAATCGGCTTGGTTGCATGTAAGTAATTTGTAGGGTCGATATGTGAAGTGTCAACAATGTTGACCTTATATGCCCTGTCTGTAACCGTAATTTCTACTTCTGGATCATTAGGGTTGTTATCGCAAGTGCTTCCGTCTGGGACACGGCTCAAAAGGTCGGAAATATAATTATTTCGACACGGGATGTAATTTATATCGCAGTCAAAGGCCTGTATTGTAAGTGCCCACATGGCCATTTTTCTATTACTAAAGGGATGTTTATTCAACAGACATTTAAGTGGTTTATGATCCGTAAATATTTTTACATAGGACCCGAGCAGGTAATGTTGGAACTTTTGTAAACTGTAAACTATGCTATATAACTCTTTTTCTATAGTTGGCCAACGCGTCTGCGTGTCCGTTAACTTGTGGGAAAGGAAATATAGTGGTTTCTCTATTGGGCTACCTTCCTCATCAGTGTCTTCTTGACACAGCACGGGGCCAATACATTTATCGGATGCATCCGTAATACAGGATAAACTCTTTTCTCATATTTGGGTAGGCTAGTAATGGTACTACGGTCAGGCTTTCCTTTAAAATTCAAAAGCTTTCTGACAAGGGTCATCCCACTTAAACCGTGCATTTTTCTTTGTGAGTTTGAATAGAGGACCTGCTATCTCACTGAAGTTAGGAATAAATCTTCTATAATACCCTATCATGGTGCAAAACCCTCTTACACCTTTAACATTTATTGTCGGGGCCAGCCCCTTTATTGCCTCTACTTTCTTGTTTTCAGGCTTAACGCCCTCTTTACTTATAATGAACCCCAAGTGTTTTGTTTCTGGTTTCATGAATTGACACTTACTTAACTTCATTTTAAGTTTATGTTTCCTCATTCTACCAAGGACTAGCTGTAAGTGAACGAAGTGTTCTTCTACCGATTTTGAGATTACTATTACATCATCTACATATGGCAGTGCGAAATGTTCGAAACCCTGTAGTGCTATAGTCATCATTTCGGAGAAATAACTAGGACTGTTCTTGAGGCCAAAAACACATGCGATTATATTCGATCAGTCCTCTACTACTACTAAAAGCAGTTTTTTCTCGGTCGTCGGGATGAATATTTATGCAGAAAAAAAACGCAAAGAGGTCAAGCGAGCTAAACACTTGACTTCCACCCAATCGTTCCAGTACGGAATCGATCAATGGCATTGGGAACGCATATGTTTTTGTAACATTCAAGAGTCTAAAATCTACTACCAACCTCTTAGTATTATCTGCCTTGAGTACTAGGATAATAGGGGAAGAATAAGGACTTCTAGATCTACTGATTATTCCTGCTTTTAACAACTGGTCTACTGCTGCCTCAACTATGGGTATATCATTCAATGGGGTCCTATATGGTCTCAGCTTAACCGGAGGGCTATCCCCCGTCTCAATCCGCATTTGCAGAATATCTGTTTCTTCTAAATCTAATTCTGAGAACGCTACTGCATCTAAATTCCTATAAACCAGATCACCTATTTTTTGTTTGTATTCGGTGGGAACGTTTATTTGACTAACTACCTCTTCGTAGCTACTTGGTCTATCGGATCTACTTTTATTAATTTTGTAATGACCGTCTACCTGTTGTCCCCTGTGGGAGTTTATTGTACCTATCTGATTAATGTGTTCTACCTGTGCTACTACGCTCCCACGTTTTAGGTTGTAACTTCGCCCGCTGTGATTAACGATTAAAATAGGTATTTTGTTACTACTTTTTACTTCTATAACTGATTCGATTATCTGTAGGTCAGGTCTCTCTGCCATATAACTTGTTTCTCTGTCCGTAACCAACATTGTTCCTTCTTTAAATACTTCTTTTACTGCATTTTTAACTCTACCTTTACACAGAACCATCGAATAAGGTTTTAGTACTATCTTTTTGTGTAATCTAACTACATGAATATCTGGTACAAAAGGTACCATTGTTTTACCAATACGCATACAACCTAGATCATAATATAACCTTACACCGAAATCTAGCAGAAAATCATGTCCTAAAATTATATTCCTATTCATGTTCGACACTACATAGAATGGATGTTCATATTTTTCAGATTTCATTTCAAATCTTAAACTTATTTGCCCTAACACATTTAAAAAACTACCATCTACACCCTGTAAATTTGCTTCCTTATTTTCTAAACGGTGTTTATGTTTTAATGATTGATACATTTTTTCATTTAATAGCGAGCAATTAGCGCCCGTGTCAATGAGAGCTTTAAATTTAGCTTTTTCTATTTTTATAATGCATGAATTTGAACTACCAGCTGTCGAAATACTAAATGTAGGTATGTTTTTCTTTTCACTCAAGTCAAGTAACCTACCATTATGACTCGAGCGTATAAGTTTCCCTGCCTAGGTTTCCAGTTTTTCGGTTATCGCCTTGATTTTGATCGGGAGCATTGCAAAATTTCGAGATATGGTTCTTTGAACCACACTTGAAACAGGCGCGGCGTGGTCTAAAATGGTCAACTTGCATGGGTTCGTGACCGTCTCATCGGTCGGGTCTGTGTGTAAATTTGGGTGTATTAGAGGTTCTTAGTGCGAATCTTCTTCTCAAGTTTTGTTCTTCAATAGCTACTCTTACTGCGTGCTCAAAACGTCTAGGTCTATCTCTCATAACCCTAATGTTAATAGAGTCGTCGGCCAAACCATCAATAAAAAATCCCACTAGCTGTGTTGGTACTATATCGTGACATGGGCCTTCGTCATTACTGTAGGCTTCTTCAGCCAAGCCTACCAGTCTCTCAGAATACAGCTGCACGCTCTCGTGAGCATTTTGTTTGACCTTGCTTAACAGAGAAAAAGCGTGTGACGTATCTGTCACGTCTGAGAAGCGTGCGGACAGTTCAGTTTTCAACTCATCATATGTCCCGGTTTGCCTGTCTAAAAAATCGTTTAATAAAATCACCAACAGGGCCTTTACTAGTTTTGTAAGCTAATAGCTGTTTCTGCATATCACTTGATCTGTGTAGGAAACTGTACTTATCTATATTTTTTAACCATTCTTTATATTCGCCTGGCACTGAACCATCGAATGTTTTAATGCTATAATGAACGCCTTGTGTGTCAAGCGCATTCGTCTGGGCTTTTAAAATATCTCTCGTGTTCGTATTTTGTGCTTCCATATTTTCATTCAAGGTAGTTATCTGATTTGCCATATGGTTAAATTCTTGCCTTAAATCTGCATCAGCCATTTTTAGGTTTTATGTATTTATTTTTGTTGTGTTTTCAAAAAAATAATATTAAATAATATTATATAGAACGAAATTTTGAAGTTAGGTCTAAAATGAGATCCTTATCTTATAATTTTATGGTCGTACAGAGAATACGTAAAAATATCACTCACCGTTTTGTCCGTTTGCGTTGTGTTCGTTTCGTCAGTACTTCGTGTTGTTCCCGCGACTTGCCTGGGTCGAATCCTAGGTTGCTAGGCACCAGAAGTTTTAATGTAATATAGCGACGTGAAATAGCTAACTGAACAATAGTCTTTAATATGTATTTTATTAAACTACTATCTTATTATATTTCACAATAATCTATACACAGTTAAAAAACAACAGAATAAATGTTCAACTTTGATTAAATGTACAAGTTACAATTCGTAAGCAGTTCTAACGTTCAAAAGTGCGAGCTTAGCAGTCAAAATGAATCAGAGTGCATATCTATCAGTCTGTAAGAATCTGCCGAATGAAGGCAATCTCGTGTCTTATATAGGGTGGCTATGTCCCACCTCTTTGACTGTCACGTGTGCCCTCGACCATGAACTCTAACCTCCGAAACTGGTTTTAGGATGCCAAATCTGGGGTTAATCGTACAAATCTCCTCTTTTTGGAGTAAACAAATTATTTAACTTACTTTCCAAACTGCTGATACAGGGTATTTATATAATTATCCCATTGTTCAGAAATAAGGCGACCCCCTCACTCGTGGTTGCCCCGGTCAGCCCATTGTTTCATCAGACAAACCTCCACTTGGACTATAAGTTTTGGTCATGCTGTTACTAAATATATACTTAAATGGATTAATTAACTTTCATGTGCATCAGTCATGAACTTTCAGAGGAAATGGTCAAACCCAGGTCTCTACACAAACAACGCAATTAAGCTATTTCTGAGACAAATGACATGCCTATACCATCACGAGGTGACCCATTGTTAGTGCAGTGTCCGATATTTTCATAAGTGTTTCTTGATGGACAGAGGCCGTAAATGAATATGTAGGTCACCTAGTTTTTCATAGTACATGTAATGACCAGCCATGAGTGCAATATATTAACTTACTTTAAGACCCCCCAACCAACCCCCCCCCCCCTCGCCCCCCCCCCCCCCCCCCCCGCTCTTCAGCTCACTATAACACATTATTCGTTTTCAAGAGCTTGTATTGGAGTTGAAGACTTTAATATTCGTAATCTTTGTATAACTAAAAAGCTACTCAATCAGGGTTACCGTTACCATAAACTTCGTAAAACCTTTGCAAAATTTTATTATCGTAACCCTGATCTTCTTTCCAAATATAAAAGTAATTTAAGGACTCTTCTGCGACAAGGACTATCACAACCTGACTTCTATGGTGATGTGATTTATAAACTTCGTAAGATTCTTGGTCATGATCACTTTCATGCTATCTTTGTTAAACTTGTTAAAAAGTTTATCAAAAGAGGTTATGACCCTATCATTTTGCAACGTACTGTATGCTTGGTGGTGGACCCTTTTACAGTTCGCCACTATGCTTTCCTCTTTAATTGTACGATGACCGGACAGGCTGTGGACCCTATGATGACGCCTACCTAAAGCCCATTGGGACGGTGGCGTTTGATGTTTGTCTATGATCTTTCTTGTCGTGCCCTTAATGGTTTATTCTCTTATTGCTCTGGCTTCTGCCAAGTCATTGAGTACCTTCATTGTGGCCTTCTAGGCTATTGTTTTTTTGTATTATATTTACACGAGCATATTTGTGTTTTACTTATATTGCCTATTGATGCTTCCTTGTTGGTTAGAGATTAGATCATGGCGGGGATTTCTTTATTTACACTGTCCTGTTTAATGAAATGACAATAGGGTAAGTGTGAGGTTTGGTGCACCCTTGAACCGGTTTAAAACCCCAGTGGCCTACTTTGCCACTGACCGTTCCAATGCGGTAGCCCTATTGTCAACCCTTTTGTGTTTGTGATGTCGTTTACTTTTATTATTACTTTTGCCTTCTTGTTTGTCTGTTTGCATGTTTGTTTCTGTGTTTTGTGGTTGACTGTCCTCCTTGAATGCTACATTCCCTGTCCGATCATTTTATATTTCTTCATAAACCTATACGAAGAAAGTTCACTCAACGCCGTGTGATTGTTAATGAAATTGATAAATATTGTCTGCTGATTTGGTTGATATGCAATCGTTTTCAAAGTATAATAAAGGTATTAAATATTTGCTTACTGTTATTGATGTGTTTGGTAAATTTGCTTGGGTTGGTACCAGTTCCAAATAAAACTGGTTTAGAAATTATCAAAGCGTTCCAACAGATAATAAGACAGGAAGTGTAAATCGTTGTGGGTTGATCAAGGTGTGGAATTTTATAACAAGGTGTTTAAGCAATTTCTTAGTGATAATAATATTAAAATGTATCACACTTTTAATTTCGGAAAAGCTGTAGTAATTGAACGATTTCACTGGACATTAAAAGAGGAGATGTGGAAATATTTCACCGCAAACAATACAAATACATATTTAGACGTGCTACAGATGATGGTTGATAAATATAATAATACAAAACATCGGAGTATTGAAATGACGCCGACTGAAGCAAGTGATGAAAAAAATAAAGGAACGGTGTATTTCAACTTGTATGGAAAAATGAGAAATAATCAAATTAAGCCAAAGTTTAAAATAGGGGATAATGTTAGAATCAGCAAATATAAAAGAACGTTTGAGAAAGATTATACTCCGAATTGGACTGAAGAAATATGTGTTGTTGATGAAATTCAATATACAAATCCTGTGACATACAAAATAAAAGATTTAAACAACCAAAACATTGATGGAAGCTTTTATGAGTTAGAAATGATAAAAGCAAAGCAAGAAATAATCAGGATTGAAAAAGTAATACGACGTGATTACAAAAAGAAACAAGCATTGATTAAATGGAAGGGTAACAATGAGAATTTCAATAGTTGGGTCCCATTCAAGGATATTGAAAATATTAAATAAGGGTTTAAAAATAATTATATATAGTATTATTATATATAATGGAACATGAAAAGTTCAGAAATGTTGTCTATTTGGGCGCTGAAGACAGGATAATAGCGAGGATTGTGCGCATATAAAATCGATTCAAGCCAACCAGTAGGCCTTTTTGCCTACTGACCGTTTCAAGTCGGTAACCCTGTCTTCACCACCCTTTCTGTTGTTTTTTGTCTCTTTCATTGTAGTTACAAGTCCTTGTTTGCAGTACAGTGCGGACCTACGATGCCATTGCGTTCGGACGCTGTGGTTTCTATAGGACCCTATATATCTTTTTGCAGAAAGCTTAACAATTTAAAAGATAAATATAGAAGAGAATTGATAAAAGGTAAGCAACTCCAAGTAGAATATGAAGTAGTTCGTGATGATTTTATGGACACTAAAAAAAGCAAAGTTAGTAAGCGAAGACTATTACTGGGTGAAATGGATAATTATGAACGTGAGCTGGATAAAAACAGAGAAGATCTTCTTGAACTGAAATATGAAAAAGCAAAGTGTAGGAAAATAAAATACTCCATGGTAAAAAATGATATGCACAGAGATGATGAAGACTACTGTCCGGTTCCGTCTGACTTTGCTATTTGTATGCGTTAGATAATGAATGTAAGGGTGTTAAAAAGTGTGTTGTTAAAAAAATATAACGCATGATAATTACAAAGAGGTTTTGTTGACGGCAACAGAAGTCCACCATGAGATGAAAGTTATTAGATCACAAAAGCATAACATAAGCAGCTATGTAATAAATGAAAACAGTTTATCAGCTTATGATGATAAAAGATATATACTAGATAATGGACAAGATACATTAGCATACAAGTAAAATACTCCGTGGTAAAAAACGATATGCAGAGCGATGATGAAGACTACTGCCCGGTTCCGTCTGACTTTGCTTAATGAAGTCTGGCAGCAAGTATGCCATCGTCATTTGGCGTTTGCATCTTTGTGTTAAGGGCAACTGGAGACAACTGATAACTGCTGATTGTTTGTCGCGAGGGTGGGAAACTGGCCCTATACCCTCACTATCTATACTACTGACGCATTATCGTTTTGCTTTTTTTCAAATCTGATCTCTCCATTTTTTGAAAATGACCCATTATAATTATAAATATCTTGGTGACAGTACAATTATTGGATTATATATTGAATACAGAATTGAATTTCTGATAAAAGATGACGTTTCTATGCGATAAAGAGTAGCTTCTCCGTCCGTCCTGAAAAGTGTTCATGTAATCTCCACTCATGGTTTTCATGGATTGTTATGAAATTTAAGAGGATGGTTCACAATCATGACAAGATATGCATAAATCATTCGGCGTAACAAAATGAACGTTCAAATTTTACAGAGATGGTTCATTATGATGCCAAGATTATTAATGAAGAGTAAACAATTGAGCCACCTTGGCAGCTCAATGAATAAGGCCTAGAGATTTAGAGCTACCGACCTCTGCTCTGGATGGTTTCGCTCCTTGACAGATGCATGTCTCCCTCTAAGGTTGCTGTCCCAATATAACCTAATAATATGTGCTGCCGGGACGTAAAACCAACTTTCATTTAAATATATCGCGTTGTATTACATCAGAGGCATCCGTATACCATGCACATATTTCTAGTTTTAACAGATATGCCCCACTTAGTATGAGATTTCCACGTAAGAGGAAATTGGAATGAGTGCGAAATGAGTAGACTATGAGTGTTCCGCGTATGGGAGGACATTTGGGTACGTGCGAGAGATCGCGACTGAGTGGGAGTTAGGGTAATGTATTGTAAGTAAATGCGGATGAGGAAAGGTTGGAGAGTTTATTTATTTTAACGGTAACATCACAAAGGTGAAGCAATTTTTATAAGTTTGTATAATGTAGTAATAAAAAACAAATCTTGCTATGTTGTTAACCTCCTTTACTGTCTATAATATTAAACATACAACTTAATTTAAACGGTATAAATGCACTCATAGAGGGTATTGCACCGAGCTAAAATGCACGAGACACAACTGAAAAAAGAAGGTATCAACACACTCTGATAATATGCACCCCAACATGACAGTACTTCTGCTTGCAGGCACCCCCACGCACGTACGCCGCACGCACACTTTCACGTACGCACGCACCACCTCCCACCCAGCCCCTCCCCCTCCACACACACACACACACACACACACACTACAAGCCCACACATACATACAATTATCGATTCAATCACCTACACACAACACGCATTATAATTATAACATGTATAAATACAGCGACAACAAAGTGACGCTTTGCAAGAAAGCGGTGAATTGAGTAAAAATGATATATACATGTAACTAAATTCAAAACTGCCACATTGGAATATTGGTTTCTCTACGAGAGATTCTCATTCGCCAAACAGAATATATTTACCGGTAATTGTAAATTTCCTCATAATGGACCTCTTAAGGGTAATCTTAAGGTCTGTTTTATATATTCGCACACATCAAAATAAACCATACGTCAACAGTGCCTTCTTGTGTTCTTCCTAAGCATCTAGTAAAAAAAGAATTAAATACTTGTAGTGTTCTTTTAAAACTAACGGGACTCTTGAGAAATAATGGGTAAAAACTCCGTTTGAGTTGCATATTAATGTTTTCTCCTTAGGTAAATCAAAACCAGGCATTCATATTAATACGTGGCTATAATTTGCCATACAGGGTGTGTAAGAATAAAGCGTGTACATTTTAAATAATACAGATGGCTAGAGTTATTTCTCGTTTTGAAAATCATTTTTTAAATATTAAGTTAAATTCGGTTTTGCGGTGCACTAACGCAAGAAGAACATTCCATGCTCACCCTCCATTTACATCTAGTAAAAAAATATAAAAAATGTACATAAAAACCTGCAGAACTATGCAGAGTTGCTGCAAGCTCTAGTGTAAACATTCCATTTTTCGCTGGAGCTGCGACCACTTTATTTTAAATTAAATTTAACTAATTTTCACTTCAACAACCTGGACAGAGCCTAGCTGCGAGATGGTGTGTACATCTATGGTAGGCACATACTACCATAAGAACCATGATTCTCACGTCTAATTAGCGTCTTCTTTTAAATTAAATTCTTGGTGAAAACGAAGGAAGTGTGTATACATGTCTCTTTGATTCAACGAATTCAACTAATGAATCAGATCGCTATCTTTCGTATCATTTAAGCGCTATATTTCCTACAAACAGCTGTCGATGCAGATCCTAACTTTTAGTACGGCGATCCCATCTACTTCGTAGTGTACGATTAACAACATTGTATATAATTTCTAAATGCTTAAGTTGAATTAGTTGATTTTTGTTTAGCACGTGTATATTGAATTGATTTTCACATCCTCCATACAGTTGTAGCAATTGTTTTTCACAAATTTGATAATTTCATGATTTTATACATAATTTCTTCAAGTTATTACAAAGACATGAAATAACTAGAAATAAATAAAACAATTTACGATATTGAAAATATAGGAATGATTATCGAGTATTATACTTTAATAATTACAAGTAGTATTTGTCTCTGAAATTGTCGAACAAAATAAACACTGTCAGTCAATGTGTGTTTACAAATGTCTTTGACCTAACCTTTCGCACTATGCACTAACCTTTTCCCTCGATGTACAGATTCCCTAGGAGTGAAATTATTAGATATCCCGGTTTAACATCAGGTATCCGTGAGGCAGCATACACGACACTGGTAAGGCCTTAGCTCGAGTATGTGTGTCCACAGTATGGAGCTCCTACACACAACAGTCCTTGATTATACAGTATAAGAATCCTGACTTACCGAAACGAAACGCTTATTTATATGAATATAGGCCTAACTAAATAAAATAACAAAACAAATACACATTTAGAACAAGTTACTCAGACTTGTTCTAAATGTGTGGGTTTTTTATTATTTAATTTAGTTAGGCCTATATGTGGGACAAACAAATTATGGATCACACCGTACAACCCATATCTTTGATAACAGAGAGATAACTGGATATCCGAGCCGATAAAAACGGCAGAAATAAATAATGATTAGATATTTCTTTTAATTATTTTTCAAAAACAGAAGTGAGATAAAAATGTATCGATTGTACATGTGTATGGATATTTAGACATTCTACAACGATTATCCCGACCAATTCCGTCGACCAATAAGGCAGATATTCGAACTTAAACTTCAAAGTTTTACGAAAAGTGCGCAAAAAGTTTGCATTTGATGCTGTTACTATTAACAAACATTTAATTCAGTCATTGTAGCGCTATTTTGTGAAATGACAATCCTTGACCGACATTTAGGTAAAATTTGGAGTGTGTAAGTGCTCTTTTGGAGAAGTTATCCGCTTCGGAAGGGGTCGTGGTACGAGAAAACATGATGCCTTAGTAAACAGAGCAGATTTTACTAAGAGATCACGAATGACAGAGCAAATAAATGGTGAGTTGCCCAAGTTTATCCTTTGAAAACTAGCTATATCTTCCATTTTTATTGAATTTGAAGCATATCTAATTAATAAACAGCGAAACAGTACGCGTGGAACCATGTTAATTTATGATAGCACTGCGTAATTCGAATTTTGGATGATGTGATAACATGGCTTATTTTATTCAGAAATGATGTCTCGTCTGCACTCGCTGGATAAATGGACTATTTTATGGACCAGTTTATTTCACATGAAAAACAAAACAACTTTGAGTAAAACTGCACCAAACTTTTCGAACATAAAGCGCACAATTTCTGCCATATAAGTATTCTTTCTAATATTATATTCACATCAAAAGTGTTGAATTACTGTCATGTACTATATGGTTGACATTGCTCGTGCCTAAAATGCGTACATCGTTGAAAAAATCACTTGACCATATCTCATCGATTTTGGATTTTTTGGATCAATGATGGCTGGCCGATAGTCCTTAAAGCCTCAAATATATGCTATTCTTTACAATGGGTTAGCTACGACACGTTGTATGTGAATGGCAGACCGGTGGAGACTGATGGTTTATAGGAAGGCGCAGAGGGTGAGCTGAAAGTGATTTCGTGGAACTGCAATGGGCGGACAAAGACTAAAAGAGAAAATCCAGATTTTGTTAACATTTTAGAAAAACATGACATAGTGTTTTTATATGAAACGTGGACCAACAAAAACAGTAATATTGATCTTAATGGATATAAGAGTTACAATTTTTATCGTAAATTCCAACATAGAAATGCTAAGCGATGTAGTGGTGGGATCGTTATTTATTGTAAAAACAATACAAAAAATGGAATACAAATTGTGAGATTTTAACAATATTTCGTTGAATATTAATAATAACCTAAATGATAGGGATTGTTTGAATAACTCCATTAATGGATTTGTACACATTTTTAGGGAGGTCGCGGACCCACTATTTTCTAAAACTATAATTGACCGTGAGTGCGTGCGTTTTTCAGAAACAAACCATAATAAAGCGACTTGGTTCGACTCGGAATGCGTTGAAGCTAAGCGTATTTACTTATCAGCGTTAACAAAATATAATTATTGTAAATCAGTAGAGCATAGAATTGAATTACATGAGAACAAACTACGTTATAAGGTTTTGATAAAGAAAAAGCGGCGCGCCTATGAGTTGAAGAAAATGCGCGATATTGAAAATTTGAGACATGCTAAACCAAAGGAATTTTGGAAATTATTTTGTCGTAAAAAGAAGGGTACGCATGGAAATATTTCCTTAGAGACGTTTTATAAATATTTTTCCGAATTATCGCAGGATATATCGTCACTTCACAATGATGAGGCCGAAACTTTTGTGAGGAACACGATTTTAATGATTTAAATTGCAATTTTGATGAATTGGACAGAGAAATTACTATCTCTGAAGTAATAACGACGGTTAATTCTCTCAAAAAAAACAAGGCTTTTGCGGGTGACTGCTTGATAAATGAATACTTTATCGAAGCGATAGACATTATTCTCCGCATCTCACAGATTTATTTAATGGGGTATTTAACTCGGGTTATTTTCCAGATAAATGGTCTGAAGGCATTATCATTCCGCTATTCAAGAAAAATGACCCAGACGACGTAAATAATTATCGAGCCATAACATTAGTAAGCTGCTTATCAAAAATGTTTACAGGTATTTTAAATAAAAGAATTAGCATGTGGTGTGATGAAAGCAATATTGTATCGGGTGCTCAGTTCGGTTTTAGACAAGGTCGCTCTACCATTGATGCCATATTTGTTTTGAATTGTATTATACAGAAACTACTGAATGAAAACAAGCGGTTATATTGTACGTGTGTGGACCTTAAGAAGGCTTTCGACAGTATATATAGAAATGTCTTTGGCTAAAACTTTTTAAGCTAGGAATTAAAGGTAAATTGTTAAGAATTATACGCGACATGTATGACAAAGTGAAATCTTGTGTACGACATTGTAATAATTTTTCTGAGTTTTTCGAATGTGCAATAGGTCTCAAGCAAGGGGAGGTAATCTCTCCAATAATGTTTTCGCTGTTTGTAGAAGACAGTAATAAATCTGGACTTACAATAGACGACATAACTTTAATTCTTTTACTCTTCGCAGATGATATGGTTTTGTTTGGAAAATCACCGTCTGAGTTACAAGAACGTTTAAATTTGTTGAAAGAATATTGCGACAAATGGGGATTAGAGGTTAACGTGGAAAAGACAAAAATTATGGTTTTTAGAAAAAGGGGTAATCTTTTAGTTAATGAGACATGGGTTTATAATGGAAATAATTTAGAAGTTGTTAACGATTCTAACTACCTCGGATCTGTTTTTAATTAAACGGGTTCATACAATTTAAATCAAGAGACCTTAGCAGGTAAAGGATTAAAAGCTTTAAATATATTAATTGCACATGTAAAAAAATACAATTTTAAACCAAAAACGTTTTGCCAATTATTTGATGCGTTCGTTGGTTCTATATTAAGCTATTGAGCAGAAATTTGGGGTTTTACAAAGTCAAAGGAGATCGAAAGAATACATTTGAAATTTTGTAAATACTTGTTAAGGGTTAAAACGTCTACTAGTAATTCCGGTATTTATGGAGAACTAGGTAGATACCCATTGTATATTTTAAGGTATGTAAAAATAATAAAGTATTGGAGTAAGGTGGTCGATTCAAAATCATTTTAATATCAACTTTTTATAAGGATGCTGTGAGAGATTGTGAAAGAGGAATGAAGAATTGGGCCAGCAATGTTAAAACCATTATAACAGACTGTGGCTATAATTATGTTTGGAATGACCCAACTTGTATTGATATGAAATCTTTTCATTTGTTGATTAAACAAAATTTAATAGATTGTTTTGTTCAAAAATGGAACACTGATGATGAAAATAATCGAGTTTTATGTTTGTATAGACATTTTAAAACCTCATTCTCATATGAAGTGTATTTAGATATATTGCCGTTGAAATTAAGAACTGCCATGTCGAGGATAAGATTATCCTCCCACAGACTTAGAATTGAAACTGGCAGATAGTCACAAAATAGAACTGATAGAAATCAGAGATATTGTACATTGTGTAATAGTACAGACTTAGAAGATGAATATCATTTTATTTTAATTTGTCCTTTGTACGAACAATTACGTAAACTATATGTTAAACAATATTATGACAGACATCCAAGTGTTTTTAAATTTATTCAGCTGATGCAATCTTCAAGACAGCAAGAGCTTTTTAGATTATCTAGGTTTGTTAGGGAAGCATTTATTATTCGCAATACTGCAATGTATAATGAGTAAAAAATGTATGTTCATCCTCACTGGACATGACATGTAAACTATTAAAACTTAAAAGTTTACATGAAACTATGTAATAGGAATAGTTTAATCCTTATAACATAAATACGTGATCCAGAGTGAATGTGTGAGACATTTCGGGCGTCAGAGTGAATGGATGAGTTGTATGAGTGTATAGTATGCATGATTGTGTGTTTGTACTTTTTCATTGTTTAATGTAAAAATTGCATTGACCTGTCACATATTAACAAATGTAATATGTATTTATATGACGAGAAACATTTGTTTAAGTCATAAATAAAGAATATGTTCTGTTCTGTTCTGTTCTGGTTATCTCTACTGGCCGAAGGCTTATGGGATAGCGAACTGTCGTTTATCGTCGTTAACTTTTGCCTCGTTAACACGATAGGACCTTCATTTTGCCATATTGTGACGTGTGAACACTCTTGCCCCTCCATTTTTATTTGATCTTTACCAAACCTACACAGTTGTTTTATATACATACTTTCTCAGACGAATTCTTGAACCAGAGATTCGATTGATTATAGACGTCAAAGATGATACACCTGATATACAAACATCACATATAATTGAATTACAAACAGTATATCAGTATATAATATACACAAAGAGATGTTGATTTACCCCCACCCACTTCATTTTATATGGTATATTTTACTCGACTGTTGTATTTGCTTTTGTATACTGAAAATAGCAATCTGCCATGTTAGAATTAAAATTAACGTAAACACAATGTTATATCAAATCCAAATAATCTATCTCTGTGATATATCACGCAATATACAATAGTTTGTCAATCAGAAGCATGTCGTGTTTTCAGCCCTCATGATATAATTCCTGCCCAGATGATCTCAAAACTGTTGCAAAGTGTGCGATATACCATTATTATGAATAAATCAAACCCTAACCCTGGTTTGTCGCACAATATACCGAAGTTTAGAGATCAGATGTGTAGGAATTATATCTCGAGGCTAAAGCCCTCGGGCACATACAGTGTCTCAGGGATGATACAGTGGCTGATATTGATATGAAAACTGACATATAATAATCTATAATTATCGGACCTACATCAATATGTGGTGTTTATGATTTGGAACATGTATAGTAAGTATCAAGGGTGTATGACTAATGATTTTGGACATACGCGTTGTGCGAAAATATGCGCAGATCACGCTAATTCGTCAGAAGAGGGCACCTGAACCAAACTTGCACATTTTATTAATATCAATGAAAGCTCGGACAAGTTTAAAAACAAGCTATATCGGACCAGGAACACCGGAGAAATGTGCCCTTGAATTATTGAAAAATGCAATTTTCAGCCCTGTGAACACTCTAGCGCCTTCTTTTTGTATTCGATCTTCCCCAAATTTGGCCAGATTGTTGATATCAGTGAAAGCTTGATAACCAGCCAGATCAAACCAGTAACACCGGAGTTATGGTTATGGCCCTTTTTCAATATTTGGTAATGTACTGGAAACCCCAGGGGTCGTGGGTTCAAATCTGGATAGAGGGATATTATTTTTTTCTCCAAAAGAAAACCTTCGTTCATGGTTTCAACTTTTTATTATTTAATTATTTTTTTTAATTGTTTCTTTTTTTGTTGTTGTTTGTTTTTTCTCTCATAAAAAACGTGGTTGTTTTTTCTCTAATTGTGAGCTTAGGGGCCCTTGTTGGATCCGTTTTACATAGAGTTATTTCAAACTATCAATAATGTACCATAATAAGACGCATTCTCATATATATAATGTACGTTGAACTTTGTATTTTCAATATACATGTATGTTCCTATGTTATGTATTTATGGCACACTGTTACTTTAAAATGTTCACTACAATATATTTGTAATATTTGTATTATGGGCTGGAGGCCTAATTTACGGAATAAAAATGTGTCATTGCCATTGTCATAGTTATAACTATATAGAGTTATAATTATATAAAGTTATAACTTCAAAAATCTTCTTCTATGAAACTGCAAGAGATAAAGGTTAATATTTTTTATTTATTATCAGCTTATGGATCCTCTACCAAGTTTGTTCAAATTGTGACCCTGGGCTCAAATTTGGCCTCGCCCCAGTGGTCACAGTTTTAGGTAGATTTATATAGGAAAAAACTTCAAAAATCTTCTTCTCTGAAACTATAAGAGCCAAAAGTTTAATATTTTGTATTTAGCATCAGCTTATTGTCCTCTACCAATTGTGTTCAAATGGTTCGAATCGAACCCGGGACCTCTGTATTGAAAGGCGAGTAGTGCCAGAGTACTACTCTACCACCGCAGCTCCTCTGCGATTCCATTTCTTTGAATAGTTCAGTGTTACTTTTGTTTTTAGTATGTATGCCAGTCATTTAAATGACTTTTGGTATAATAAATAAAACCAAAGCACATATATCTATCTGTTTCTGTAATAAAATGATGGGTCTTTAACATTTTTAACTCTTTTAGATGAACACCGACATATCCTTTTTAACACATTTATTTGATAACCTTATAATTCTCTATTATATACCAGTTTATTACAATTTCTTGTTATTCTTTCTATAAGTTTGTATTGCCCAAATTTTGCCCAAAAATGCAATTTTCTGTGATTTTTTTGTTTCATTAGAAGTTGTGCTGGATTGGAAAACTTCAAAGATTTCTCCTATTTTTATCATTTTAAGGGTTTTCTTACTTTTGTATTGATACCTGTTTAGCTTCTCATAACTTTTTTCATTTACTTCTTTTTTTTAATCTAAAATATTGGGTGATTCCTAAAGCCATAGCCATACCCAATTTTCAGCTGGTTCTGAATTTGAAACGCCACTTTGGGCTTTGGGGATGGATTACTAAAGATTAATATTGCTGAAAAGTTAAATAACCAACACATCATTATGTTTCCAGAAACTAACTATTAATATGTTAGTCTTCATAAAAAAAAAGGGAAATTAAAAATGCGTGTTATGCCGGTATTCACCAGAGAGCACCCTTAAAATCAAATAATAAATGAAGGTGCTAGAGAGTTCAAAATGAAAAAAATGGGATTTTCCAGAAAAAAAAGGGCCATAACTCTGGTGTTACTGACCCAATTTAGCTGGTTTTCGAATTAGTTCAAGCATTCATTGATATTAACAATCTGTGCAAGTTTGGTAAACATCAAATAATTAATGAAGGTGCTAGAGTGTTCACAAGGCAGAAAATGACATTTTTCAGAAAAAAACAAGGGCCATAACTCTAGTGTTACCGATCCGATTTGGCTGGTTTTCGGACTTCTCCGAGTTTTCATTGATATTAACAATCTCTATAAGTTTGGTAAAGATCAAATAATAAATGAAGGTGTTAGAGTGTTCACAAGGCTTTTGAACCCGGGACCTCTGGTTCGAGAAGCGAGTAGTACCACTCGACTATCGCAGATCCTCTGCGAGTCCACTTTGCTGTATAGACTATAGGTTTACTTCTGTTCTATACAGTCTATTAGCAATAAAATCTTGCTGGTTCAAGAACCGTCTGAGATATTAGGTATACATGTATATAACTGCCCCCTGGTTAGGCACTATTAAAAACACACTTAATGAATCTCGCTCAAATGAAGCCACAAACCTCCGAAATTGCACTCCCCCTCCCCCCCCCCCACCCCCATCTCCCGCACCCTCCCCCAGGGCGTATTCTCCAAAAGGCTCCTGACTACTATGTACGTTTGGTAAAGATCAAATGAAAAATTGAGGGCTAGAGGGTTCACAAGTCAAACTATGGCAAAATGACTGTTAAAGAAACTAACCCGCCAAATAACGGCACAATTACGCTACAAAACTCTATCCATGTGTTTAAGTCATACACTAATGAATATGAGCCAATTAAAAGTATAGGATTGTTTACGGGTTCTTAAAATACCCGTGATTGAATATGCGTAAAAATAATGATGAGTTTGTAACTCTTAATTCAACGCGGTTTGGTCTGGCTTATTAAAGCCGTTTATATTGTGTCTGTAGAGTTTGGATTCCCACATATTCAGTTATATATATAAATCGTCGTCAGCAGGTTTAGGAACGGTGTACATAAAAAAAAAGTATGTTGCAAAATGTGACTGTTGTTGGTTGTAGAGCCAGTAGAGCCAGTAGAGCTAACAATTGTAAAGACTGCATAACTTTAATAGCATGTATTTGAGGCTTTCGCATTAATTCCGTACTCGATAACTTTTCTGTAATTAATGCTGCACACTTTTGCTAAATGTAAGACATAAGACTTGCATACAAACAAAACTGAACTGGAGTTTAAGGCGCACCAACATGTGTAAAAGTCATTCGTCGCCAAAAGGCCAGAACAAAAATAACATTCTAGGTTCACTCTCCATTCACATCGAGTTACAAATATGCAGATTGAGAACCTTTTCACAAACCACTTAGTTGTCCCTACGACGCGTATGAGACACATTTGTTTATTATGCGGTACCATCATAACACGGATCCACGAGTACCGTTTTGCTGTTTGATATACTCGAGTCATTCACAGTTCATTTGAATCTACCCCTTCAATTCCCACATAAATTCAATCGTCTTATACAAATAATGCATCCTGTTACTAACGTATAAACCGTGGCTTGTCATTTTAGAGTATGAGTTTATATGTGTTGGCAACTATTGTTAAATAAAACAAGACACTCTAATGTGGGATTATGTCATTTATTCTATTAAAAATGACGAATAAGCATAATACAAGCTTATAATCTAAATAATAAGTAAGTTAAAATTGAATCAAAAATGTTTAACAACAAAATGTGTTAACTATTTTTTGCCATACACATAGGTGGGCTACAATCCGCCCACATATGTGGGCTACAATCCGCCCGCTAAACTAATATAAACAAGCAAAGGATATACATATATCCTATGGCTAATACAACACAATCAAAGTATATACATTTATCCTATGGCTAATACAACAAACAATCAAAGGATATACATATATCCGATCGCTGGGAGGTGGATGGGGATGGTGGTGGGAAATTTCTTTTAGCAAAACTTTGCTTAGCTTTGTAAAGTAATGGCGTCGGTAACGAGCAGGTCAGACTGATTCTGAGATTCTGCTGAGGTGATACCTTCTGGCAGGGGTCATCACAAAACGCTTAAACCCTAATATTGCTAGGGGGCGACTCAAATAATTGTATCTGCGCTAAACAACATTTGAATCTACCCCTTCAATTCCCACATAAATTCAATCGTCTTATACAAATAATGCATCCTGTTACTAACGTATAACCCGTGGCTTGTCATTTTAGAGTATGAGTTTATATGTGTTGGCAACTATTGTTAAATAAAACAGGACACTCTAATGTGGGATTATGTCATTTATTCTATTAAAAATGACGAATAAGCATAATACAAGCTTATAATCTAAATAATAAGTAAGTTAAAATTGTATCAAAAATGTTTAACAACAAAATGTGTTAACTATTTTTTGCCATACACATAGGTGGGCTACAATCCGCCACCAGCAGTATAATTGCTACCCACCCGAATACCCGACGAAAAATGAGAAGCCACCTCAATGTTATATTATGAAGACCTGAGTATGATATCAAGCAATTATCAACAATGTACAAGCAACTGAAAACTAATACTACACAAAATACTATCAACGAAAGCAGCCTTATACTGAACTGTCATTTCACCTTTAAACACGTCAAAATACAGCATTGTACTGAACTTTCAAATGATATTAATCCATCTAACTATTATTCGTGAGGTATCCTACTAAATCAAAACGAATATGCAACATTGCACATTGTTATAAAGCAGCCTTATGCTGGACTTTCATTAACTAGATTACACAGTTGCACATGCACGATGTAGCAAAACCTCACTATGGTAGTTTGATAGCAGCTGATTTAACCAGCAATGTACATATAAAATATGGTGCTGAAATTCAAGTGTTAATTAATAATCCACCTAAACACTATTCTTGAAGTGTGATACACATTCAAAATTAAATGCAGCATTGTACACTTTTCAGAAAGCAGCCTTATGCTGGACTTCCGTTAAATATATGACAAACTTGCACATGACACGTGTCGCAAAAACTCACCATGCTATTTTGTAGCAACTAATCAGCAATGTACATGTAACATATGGTGCTGAACTTTCAAATGATAATAATCCATCTATCCATCTTAAACACTATTTGTGAGTTATCGGACTAATTTAGAATCAAATGCAGCATTGTACACTTCTTGAAAACAGCCTTATGCTGGACTTTCAGTAAAGACATTCCAAACCTGCACATACACATGTAGTCAATAGAAACTATTGTATTTGGTACCAACTAATAGCAAAGTACATATAATACATGGTGAAACAAGCGTTGCCTCAAAATACACAACAATAATCAAGATGTTCAAAAAGAATTTACATAACCATCAATATAACATTAAGCAACAGGACTTGAAAGCAGCCTTTTGCTGGACTTTCATTGACTACTGTCGCCTAGACCATTTAACTAATTTCCTCACTTTATTTTGGCCATAATTATTGGGTTTCCAAGAGTCCTAAGATATCAATTTCAGTTGTGGCAAACGAATGTAATTTTGCAACGCGTTCGACTTCCAGCGACCCATTTTCTTGATAGCATCTTCCGAAAAACCTTGAATGACGGCATGGGTTGCAGCTCCAATACGAAATGAGTGCGACTTGTAACGCCGAGTATCAAAGCCAAGAAATGCAATTGCATTTCGAAGGTGTTCATTAAAGAAAGAATAAGAAACGGCCTGACCATTAGCTAATTGAAACAACGTCCCATCAGAATGAGACATAATTGACAAATACATTTTCATGGCTGCAACAGGACACACAACAGGGTCCTGTACATTAATTGGCAAAAATAATGTGGCAGCTTGTTGACTATGTTTATATTTTCTCAGAGTCAGCTCTAACCCTAGACAACCTTTATCGGAATCGATGATTTTCAGGTCATCATATTGCACTACCCCAACAGACTTTTTCGATGACTTAACACATATTTCACCAATGCGAAGGAAACCATGAAAAGCCAGAATGCACATTGCAGAGAAAACAATTCTATTTGCATAATTATTAATTGTATGTGGAAGGGCCAACACAATTTGCTTCAACAATGTGTATGTAATGGGAAGGCGCGTATCAGTTGGAACTGTGCCTGCCACCAAATTATTTGCTCCTTTCAAAAATTGTTTGACCAAGAATGATTCATAAAAATCTTTATAGCCTAATAGCTTATTAATGTACGCAAATGCAGATACATGCGAAGCTATGGTATTAACACGGTACTGAGCTACGAACAACGATGCAAGAAAATTGACTAACAACACATCGGTAATAGGCAATGCCACCGCAATGTTATTTACACGACAATATGCTGCATAACATTTCCAATAATTAAATTAAATGACCTTGGTTCTGTCACACAGCGCTTGCGCAATTATGTGTTGTGCATCACCATTTAGATCAACATCATGTGATCTAGGATTTTCAGTGGCGTACGACAAAGATGCGGAGCTTCTTGGAATGCCCTCTGAAATTCAAAACGGGACAAATGGTCAGCGATAATATTATTTACACCACTGACATGCCTAGCACGAAACAGAATATTGAACCTCATTGACAACAATACTAAACGTCGTACAAGTTGCATCATAATTGGGTCCTTAGATGTGAGCTTATTAATTACATAGACGGTAGCCTCATTGTCAGAATGAATCATGATTTTGTGATTTGCCATTTTGTGACCCCAAATTTCAACAGCAAGCACAATTGGGAAGAATTCCAATATATTTATATGAAATGCATGGAATGACGAATTCCATCTCTCGGCAATCCATTCTGACCCAAATATTGCAGAGAAACCAACAGTAGATGCTGCATCTGTATGTAAATTCAACGAATCCGAAGTAATCCATTCGTCATTAAGGAACATGCAGCGCCCATTGAACGATTGCATAAACGAGTGCCACATAAATAAATCTGCACGAGCGCCAGCATTTAATCTAATATAAAACGATGAGCAAGTTACTCCAATCGTTAAATCATATAAAAAATACGCAAAAAAGCTCGCCCAGGTACAACACAGGAAGTGGTAAAGTTCAAAATACCAACTAAGGATTGAATTTCCTTCAACGTGGCCTTTCTCCGGCGTTTGAAATAATGCAATTGACTACGAATATTAGCAACTTTGTCGTCAGGTAATCGTGCGACCATTTCTTTCGATTCAACCTCAATACCATATATTATTATACATGTGGTCGGGCCGACGGTTTTCTCATGTTTTTATAGGTATATTGATATCATTGCACATTTCCAAAAAACTCTGCAAATTGTTCTGACAATGGTCAGTATCAGGTGGGCCAACAAAGAAAAAATCATCTATAATATGACTCATTACTGCCTGATACTTTGCTTCCATAATCCACTGTAACGCAGCGCTAAACCTACTAAATAGCTGACAAGACATACTGAGGCCCATCACTAAACATGCATCCATGTAATATTCCAATGTATTTTCCAGTGCCCAAGAAAAACCAAGTAAATGCCTATCCAAATGATGTATAGGGATTAATCTAAAAGCGTTTTCAATGTCTGTTTTTGCCATTAAAGAATTGCGCCCGAATTGTTTAACTTTTTCTACCATAGTATCAATAGAATCATACTGCACTTCTGTGAATTGACGATCTATCATGTCATTGACTGAATTCCCTTTTGGAAAAGACAAATCTTGAATTAACCGAAATGTCCCCGATTCCTTTTTGGGCACAAGAGCTAATGGAGAACAAATCAAGTTTGATGGTTTTGTACTAAAAGGACCCATTACTCTTCCACATTGCAATTCTTCAGTTATTTTTTGACTAACAACAGCTTTGTTATTTAATGCGGATGGATGGTTGCGCATTATAATGTTGTGTACAGGTAAAGGGCCATCAACATTAATTCGAAAACCATATGTAAACCCATCAACTAAAAATTGCTTTTCTTCCGTAGAATAACCCAATAAGTATTTTTCCTAAATAACCCGTAGTCTCGTATCTCGTTTGCAATAGCTATACACTGTCACCATGTTTTATTTGGTGCAGAGTGGCGCCATCTTTGTTACACGGAACCGTCCGGTAAAATGTGCTTTTAAACATGCAAACAAATACACGCTCTGTATCAGAGGACACAATGTGAATAAATAATACTTATGTTTACATTTTAGCACCTTTATTGAGTTTGTAAGTGTAATAATTTATAAGAATTTGCTGTTTTTCACACACTCGCGAAACAACCGGAAGTAGTCATTTTCACGGAGTAGTGAAACACATGCGCGACAACATAAATCGGCAAAACGAACCCGTTTCTCCTCCCCTATAGGTTGCAGAAAACTAAATACTTTCCATAGACCTCCTGTTGCACCTGTCAGCTAATATCTCAAGAATTATACACCAGATTTTCTTTAAATTACCTTATTTCATAGATATTTCCATCACAAAGCCTTTGAAAGTGTGAAGAAGACAACTTTTTCTGCTCAAACTCTCTGCACATGTCTGTGATTACAAACACTATTGAATCCGCACTGAATATTGACAGGCAATTTCAATGGATGTTGAATTTACAAAAACATTAAAAAATATTTTTTTATTTAATTTAATGATCCTAGCTGATGGGGATTATTTTACCTATAGTTTATCCTTCCTGAAAATGCATATTGAATATTTCAAAGTTATATCTGCTGACCTCTGTGAACTCTGTGAACTTTCACTTCTGTACTGAATCGTACACAACAAAAGGCGGGGCTTCAGCCAGACTATATTTAGCTGTACGCAACCTATAACGTACTCCCTGATGTCTACGATATAATTCAGCCGTGGTAATTAGTACTCGCAGATATCGTTCGAGATGTTACGAAAGGGAACGCGTCCACTATTGGTATAAATATTGCTGATAAGTAATGTATATCTGGCTGTCTGCTGTTCAAGATGTGTGAATCCCTCTTGAAGTCACACCTTTAATTTACTTTGTAACACGTAATTTAATTAACTTCTTGGCCATTTAATTTACCCCATGTCTGGTATTTATTTACTTTCTTTCTCTTTCTTTTATTAATGCCCCGGTCTATATAAGATCATCATGGCAGGTGTGGCATGGTTAAACATTTAATACATACAAGTTAAAACAACCCTTCCGATCCCTAGTGGCTAATCCACATATAACTATATACAAGTATGATTATCAGAGGCATGATTAAGTGACAGTGTCTCTGGAAGAGGTTCAAAGTTGGGACTGTATCCCTTCTACTGTCTCACAGGAAACTGCAGATAGGGGAAGACTATTCCATTTATTTAAAACATATTTAAAATTACATCTTTATTTATGATAAATGTTTCACAAATGATGTTGGCCGGTATGTACTATTTTGTATATTGTCTAATTACATCCATAGATCTTCATACACCTGTCTATCCATGTTACATCTGATAGATTTATTACGTATATGCATGCTAATTGTTCTAATACATGATATAAAATAAATGGATTAAATTTGCTTTTGTCTTAATATATGTATTCATCCTACTTATACTGGTAATTTTCTTTAGTTTCGTTAAACTAAGCAGTGATTTAAAAAGTGGTTTATTAACCTAAACTAATTCATTTTTTCTTTCGGTATTATCCGTACCACGCACCTGCTATTTTCGTTATATTTCGGAATGTAGAGCTAGACCGGGCACCATGGGGTCAATCGTTCGGAATGTGGAGCTAGACCGGGCACCATGGGGTCCCATGGGGTCAATCGTTCGGAATGTGGAGCTAGACCGGGCACCATGGGGTCAATCGTTCGGAATGTGGAGCTAGACCGGGCACCATGGGGTCAATCTGGTGGAACGCAAAAGTAGTTCTAGGTAAACTGTTGAGTAATTTATTGTGAAGCATAGGAGTGGTGACGATACATGGCTGGTATTGAATGTTTTCCTTTATTTCGAAACATTTAACTTGCTTTTAGTGAAAACCACATCAAAATTGAAGGGAAGATGGACATGCTGCACTACTTTTTGTGAAGCACAGTTTGAAGTGTACTTTGGTCATATTCACTGTCGGGATCCGTACACCGGATCTTGGTCAAGACCCCGTTCACTAGTACGGAGTTTTGGTCAGCCATGTTGGAGAAAACGTGCGGATAAGAACAGCAAAGGTAGGTTAACCACGTTTTTCTGCTATTTTTGTTCATGTATATGAATAATCAGTATTGGTGTATGTTGCGGAAACATTGCCCCATTCAAATATTACCGTACATTGTTGACATATGACTTTAAATGCTACAATTCGGATCAAAGAAAAACAATTGCCGGTGTTGAAAATCGCCGAAAGTACCCTTCAGCAATAAATATCTCATTAATTTTCAAGTTAATGAAAATTTTGAATTGGCAGATTTATTTGTTTTTCCAATATACGTGCATGCTCCAAATTTCAGCATCATTCGTCCGAAATTGGCCGAGATATGAATCGAAACAAAATTAATGTTTGTGTACGGGGTCTTGGGCACTTGTGTACGGAGTACTGCAAATATTATTTATTACTGTACGGAGTTTTGCTTTAAATATATTGTATGAAACTATGGTTTTAATGGTACTTGCATTACATGTAATACATAAAACATTCATTGAATGTTTGTAAACAGTCAATGTAGTGTCATTAGAACTGAATCAACGTAGATTTCCTTGAACAGATATAATCATGCGAGCTATATAGATAATTAATATTAACCCATGCCTTTATCTATATTATGTGTTGTCAATGTAGTTTAAGAACCAACTTTACATTTTCTATTAACATGCTTAGGAAAGTTTGACATAGTTTAGATGTCAGTATGGGGCATAGAATTAATTTTCACCTGACAGGCAAACTGTTTGAAAAAAATACGGTAAGGATTTTTAACGCCCGTGGGACGTATAATAATACTTTATTTAAACAATATTTTATTCAAGTACTGAATGGGATTGGACAACAGGCAATGCCTATGTAAGACCTCTCCCATATCAAGGTACATATAAACAATAAATTCATATCAAACATAACATAAAATGTGGAATTGTAGTACAGTTTGCATATATTGGTTTGACAATTAACTTAGAATCTTTGAAACATGTGTACCGTGATTGTTTAGTATTAACACTTTGTACTGTCAGAAAATATTTAAGTGAGAAAAAAAAAGAATCAACAGAAAGAAAATCGTACTGGAAACCAATACGAAATATATATAAAAATGTACCGATTATTACAAAATATAATGGTTTTAGTATGAGTTTCTGTAACCAATAGTTAATTTTGGAATTTAAGATAACTGAGAAAACAGACAAACAAACAAATACAAATTACAATAAAAAAGGAAGAAAGATGATAATATATAAAAAAAACTTCTAGCATTGTGACAAAACATATCTGAAAATACAATAGTATATACATACATATACATATGTACATGTACATACATCTATAATTCTACGAAAATCCCCTGGTACACTTGATGTATTTGTGGACGATAAGTACAATTTCTGAGTTCGTCGTATCGTTTAGTATCAAGTCAATGTTGATATGCGTGACATCAACACGATTGGCTAGGGTATCAAGTAAGTCATTTCTGAATTGGTTATACAGTGGACAGTTGAAAAAGAAATGAGTATTGTCCTCACATGGATTGCCACATTTCGGACATACTGCTGAATCTGTCAAGAAGTGGTCAAATAAATGCGTATTTAGATTACTTGAGTTATTTCTTAATTGACAATGGATGATGTTATCATTCCTAATTCCTATATTATAGTGATATGGACTGTCAGTCCTATATTCAATAGCCTTAAGTTTATGCTTAAACTGTTCAACAGATGGTGCATTTTTAGCGTCTAAATGTAAAGCATTCCACAATCTAATTGTACTCGGCAGAAAGCTGTTATAATATGATGTTGTACGACAAAGAGGGAGACGTAAGTTTAATCCTGAAGTTCGAAGGTTATAATTATTGTTTACAGGTTAATTATTAATCCAGGCTGGATTAAGTTATACATGTAATCTGGACTTATGCCATAAATTATTTTGTAAATAGTTACAAGTTTATGCTCTTTTCTTCTTTTTGTTATTGTTTCTTAGTTCAATTCAGTATATAAGTATGATCTAGAGGAATTGCATCTGAGGCCTGTTATTATTCGTGCTGCTTCAACTTGGACGCTCTCTAATAGATCAGATTCTCCCTGTGTACAGTTATCCCATACTGAATCTCCATATTCATGTATAAGTCTTATAAAGGCGATATATATTTTCAATAGAGAATGTCTGTCAAGTTTGTACTTAAGCATTCTTAGAATGTTAAATCGTGCACATGCTTTTTCGTATATATTTTCTATTTTTTTTTGCGACCAAGTTGCATTGGCCTGAATTGTTAATCCAAGGTGGCAATGTGACGCTACGTCTTGTACTACATCATTATCAAAGTAGACTGGTGGGTGGTTATAGTTTCTTCTAGTGCAAACAAGGCTTTTGTGTTTTTTTAGGATTAAATGTAACAGCCCATTTTTTTGACCATTCAGATATTTTGCAAAGATCATTTGTAAGAGAGTTGGCACATTCTACTGGGTTTTTATCAACTACAACAAAAAGAGAAGTGTCATCAGCAAATAACCGTACATCATTCAATAAGTCATCTGGGATGTCATTTATATAAAGCAGAAATAGAAACGGACCTAAAACATAGCCTTGCGGAACACCTGCATCTATAGTACTGAAGCGTGAAGAAAATCCATCTAGGACTACTTTTTGCTGCCTATCAGAGAGATACTACGTATCCAGTTACATAATGAATCATTGATACCATATTTAGCTAATTTAAAAAGCAACTCAGCATGCCATACTTTGTCAAACGCAAAATATAAATCGTACATCTTTCCCAGCGTCGAGGTAGCTTATTATGTTATTATATATTTCTATGAGCTGATTTACTGTAGAGTCTCTAGGTTGAAAGCCTGCCTGGCATTTGCACAGAAGGTTATTCGTTTTGATATAGTTGAACAAGTGTTTAAATACGATTTTTTCCATCAATTTGCAAATAATACTGGTAATGGATATAGGCCTATAATTGCCCGGCATGTCAGGTTTTCCCTTGCCCTTAAAAATAGGAGTTACATTCGCCTGTTTCCATTGGTATGGTACTTTTCTAGTGGACAATGACAGATTAAAAAGTCGCGTCAATGGAGCAGCGATGCTATTTAAAACTAATTTTAACACCTTTGGGCTAATCATATCTGGGCCTGGAGGTTTCGATAATTTCAAGATTTTCAATTGATCAATTACTTCCGTTTCATTTATAATAAAGTCATTCATTTTATAGTCAGTGGGATTATGAAAAGTAGGTAATTCCGGTTCATGTTCAATATGAGATGTTGCAGAAAAGGAAGAATTCAATGCGTTTGCTTTGTCTACTGGATGTATTAAAATACGACCGTTATTTTTTATTGGAAAGTTTGGTTGAGTTATTTTGTTCAATTTAGAGATCGATTTTGCTATACGCCACCATTTACCCGTGGGGATTGATTTATCAGTTAACTGGGATGTAAGTTTTGACTTGTATGATTCCTTAGATTCGCGGATTAAAGCAATTACCTCATTTCTAAGTTGAATAAACATTGACCAATGTAATGGATTGTTGTAAATGAGAAAAAAAATTATATGACGTTAACTGTGGTCACAATGAGCTAAAATTGGACAACTGTATCAATTCTAACAGACAATAATATACGTCTGGACTTAGTTTGTAGTACTTGTAGTTATTTGGAATAAGTACGGAGTCTTTCTCAAGAATTACCCCTTTTAAGTTTTAGTTTTCTGCATTTTTTCGTCTTAACAATACAAAATGGTATAAGACATATAGGACCTAAATAGTGTCTCAGAATTACTACAAATATAAGTAAATAACTTCAGTGCAGAGCAGCGAAAACAATCTTAGCATTGCAAAACCCCGTACAGTACATGGACAAGACTCCGTACACAAATCAGCGTCTGTTTATATGAATTAGTTACGCTGGGCACGTTTTGTTTCGATTCATATCTCGGCCAATTTCGGATGAATGATGCTGAAATTTTGAACATGGACGTATATTGGGAAAACAAATAAATCTGCCAATTCAAAATTTTCATTAACTTGAAAATTAATGAGATATTTATTGCTGAAGGGTACTTTGGGCGAATTTCAGCACCGGCAATTGTTTTTCTTTGATCCGAATTGTAGCATTTAAAGTAATATGTCAACAATGTACGGTAATATTTGAACGGGGTAATGTTTCCGCAACATATAGCAATACTGATTATTCATATACATGAACAAAAATAGGAGAAAAACGTGGTTAACCTACCTTTGCTGTTGTTATCCGCACGTTTTCTACAACATGGCTGACCAAAACTCCGTACTAGTGAACGGGGTCTTGACCAAGATCCGGTGTACGGATCCCGACAGTGATATTGACCTCTGAATTAAAATAAAGAAGGTGGTTACTTTCAGTTTGGAAAATATTTTGGAAAAAAAGCAGGTCACGCCGTAACCTAAGGCCCATTTTGAGTTACACTGAGCCTGACTGATACTTCAATGTGTTTGTTATATATCCAGCATAGTTAGGATTGTATATTTTCGTGTAGGTATTTATTAACAGGCCTATATAAAATTTAAAAAAAAAGGTCGTATGCGGTACGGTACGGCTTTTACCCTATCCCCGAAACTGACATTCGTGACTCTCGCACTTGCTCATCTAATCCGAGACTTACCGTTTGACCAGGAAGCTTTTATATTTTAAAACACTTTACATAAGTTGCACAGACAATGTGAAACACTTCCTGGTCTAGGGCTCCATATTGTCTTTCAGAAGGTTTTCTAACATTTTACATTTACCTGCTATGTTTGCCTCTAAATTCCAAAACAAAGTTGTTTGACAACATCGGACGCACTTTTTGAAGTGTTTCTCACCTGTTACAGGTGTGTCATTTTTGGCGAATATTGCTTTTAAATAATTTTAGGCGTGCCGGTTTTGTAATCAGGAAGTTGCACAAACATGAAGACACTGGATGCAGCCAAACTAATTGGCATGGTACGTTATAATTTTAAAAGTTGTTACCCTTTACACATTGAACGTTAGCGTGTTAAGAGTCTTGACTCTTGTATACAAATTGAAATTAGCTGTGAGAAATTATCATAAGCTCTTATGGTGTTATATTCTGTACATACGGTTACCATAGATCAGTGAAAGCGCACCTCCTTTATAAAGTAGCTAGAGTATGTGGCACGACTCCATCCGAACTTACATGTACGTCAGGCAGTGTCTGCATATAAACCGTTTTTCAATTGACTTAACCTTAAATACCACCCAAACGTGTATAACAGTCACCAAAAAGATCTATGTCCCACCCTCTCCCCATACCACATCCGCCCATGCAAGAAATTTGAAATGTGGGTCTACTTGATGTTAAAAGACAAATATTTCAACTGTTTTGTTATGTTGCATTGTGGGTTCGTACCAGCGTTGCCACGATGTCCGCTGGATTCCCATATTATTATTTTTGTCTCGCCTTTTCGAAGAAAAAAAGAGACTTAGGTGTTGCTTTTCCGGCGGCGGCGGCAACATTCAAGTTTTGCGTTTAGGTCATTTTCTCACAAACTATACACTAGACCTTTCAAACTTTGCTTATAGTTGTATCTTGGGCGGTACATCACAACGTGACAAAGCAAATGTGCAAGTGACCATGACCCTCCAAGCAAAGGGCAGATAACTTAATAATTTTTAGGTCTAACTTTTGCGTTTAGGTCACTTTTTCACAAACTGTATGCACTAGACCTTTAAAACTTTGCTTATAGTTGTATCTTGAGTGGTACATCGCAAGGTGACAAAGCAAATGTGGAAGTGACCTTGACCCTCCAAAGCAAAGGGCAGATAACTTAATAATTTTACCTTCAACTTTTGCATTGAGGTCAATTTCGCGCAAACTGTATGCACTACACCTTTCAAACTTTGTTTATAGTTGTATCTAGGGTGATACATCGCAATGTGACAAAGCAGATGTGGATGTGACCTTGACTCTCCAAGCAAAGGGCATATAACCTTATAATTTTTACCTTCAACTTTGGCGTTTAGGTCACTTTTTCACAAACTGTATGCACTTAAGACCTTTCAAACTTTGCTTATAGTTGTATCTTGAGTGGTACATTGCAACGTGACAAAGCAAATGTGGATGTGACCTTCACCATCCAAGCAAAGGGCAGATTACTTTAATTGTTACATTTACATCACTTTCTAATGAACTTTAATTATGCACTAGATGTTTTAAACCTAATTTATAGCTTAATCTTTGGAAGACAAAATATTTTATTTTAAAAATAGTTGCATCTTGGGTAGTGCATCTTTGTGGAGCTGATGGGATGGCGGGTTGTTCGTCCGTCTGACGTCTGTTAACTTTTACCTCGTGAAGACGATAGGGCCTTCATTTTTCATCCGATCTTTACCAAACTTTTAACAGACTGTTAATATCAATGAAAGCTCGGACAAGTTCGAAAACCAGGAGGGATCGGACCAGTAACAGCAGAGTTATGGCCCTTGATTTTGTTAAAAATGTTATATTTTGCCTCGTTTATAGGATAGGACTTTCATTTTTCATCTGATCTTTAGCAAACTTTACCAGATGTTGTTTTTTTGGTTAATTTTTTTTTAATATATATTTTTTTTCTCCCTTTTTTTTAGCTCTACTGATCAGAGATCAGCAGAGCTTATGCCATGGTTCGGTGTCCGTCGTCCGTCCGTCTGTAATCTTTTTTTGTAACGACTTCTCTGAAACTACTAAATGAATTTTCATGAAACTTTGCAGAAATGTTACCCATGAAGTCTAGTTGATCCTAGCAAAATTCATGTTGATGTGAAATCCAAGATGGCCACCAAATCTAAAAATAGATTTTTAAAACCAAGTTTGTAGCGACTTCTTCTTGAAAACTCTTAAGTGATATTGATATGGGACTTTTTCTAAAATGATCAGCATGACATGATGTTGGTCCTTGTCGAAAATCGTTTTGATTCAACGTTAAGCATGGCTGCCTCATCTTTGTTTACATAGAGTTATTTAGTAAAAACTTGTAGCGACTACTCCTCTGAAACTACTTGACAAATTTCCATGAAACTTCACAGGAATGTTGCTCTTGATGTCTAAATGATCCTAGCAACATTTCAGGTTGGTCGAAATTTCAAGATGGCCGTCACAGCTAAAAATAGAATTTCAAAATACAAGTTTGTAGCGAGTACTTCTTGAAAACTATAAGTGATATTGATATGAGACTTTTTCTAAAATGATCAGTAGGGAATGATGTTGATCCTTGTCGAAAATTATTTTGATGCGACATTAAACATGGCCGCCAGCGGCCTTCTTTGTTAACATAGAGTTATATAATGGAAACTTCTAGCGACTACTTCTCTGAAACTACTTGACGGATTTTCATGAAATTTCACAAAAATGTTGCTCTTGATGTCTAATTGATCCTAGCAAAATTTCAGGTCGGCCGGAAATTCAAGATGACCGCCACGGCTAAAAATAAATTTTCAAAAAACAAGTTTGTAGCGACTACTTCTTGAAAACTATTAAGTGATATTGATATGGGTCTATTCCTAAAATGATCATTATGACATGATGTTGATCCTTGTCAAAAATTATTTTGATTCGACGTTAAACATGGCTGCCATCGGGCATTTTTGAGTCGCCATGCGTCAGCATGGCCGGCTCTTTGGAATCGTGTATGTATGTATATAGTGCAATTTCTGAATAGGGAGTTTTTAAAATAGGTGAGGAGCTTTACCGCTTTCGGCAATGTAGTCCCCTTTAACTGCCTCAAATACAACTTAATTTGCTAAGGTGACTGACATGAACGTTATGTATACCGAGTAATATAACTACTGATTGTGATATAATTGTATACAGTATAAACGTACCTTTTTTGTAGGTTTACCGAAATATTATGCGCATTAATACACCAAAAAATGGATTGGGAGCTTTACGTACTTCGAGAATGTAGTTCCTTTAACTGCCTCAAGTATAACTTAATTTCATAAGGTGACTGACATGAACGTTATATATACCGAATAATATAATTGTCATTGTATACAGTATATACGTGTCTTTTTTGAAAAAAGAACTGAAATACTATGCGCAATAATACACGCATATATATATATATTATGAATGGAATCAATAGCGTAGTTACACGGATGTTTCCGCTCATGACATGTGACCCAGATAACAAATTGGGAACTAAATGTCCGTAAATATTGTAGTTATTGTGTCTGGTACTTTGAGAAATAGTATGGCATCTGCTACAAATAAATACACAAGTTGATGAAAAGAATTTGGCAAGAAGTGCTCAGTTCTCTACTACCAAGGTAAACAAATGAAATAGTTAAAGGGACACACGGCAATCTTTGCAGACATTTTGTGACAACTTTGAGATCGATAATTATTGACATAAAACTACATTATCCTGCTATTAGGGTTGTGTTTTTGTCTCGCCTTTTGAAAAAATGCGAGACATAGGTGCCGCTAATGTTGGCGGGCTCGACGGCGTCAACATATTGTATTATAACTTCTTTGTCCTTGGGAGTAGAATGTTCAAATTTCATATATAACCTCCTGGTCATTGCCCGTCTTAATGCCAATAACTTCCAGCCCTGCAACGGACCGTGGGTCTGAGTCAAGGTCACTTAAATACATGTACCGTCACCAAATTTTAACACAAATATTGACGGTACATGTATTTTAGTGACCTTGACTCCGACCCACGGTCAGTTGGAAGGCTGGAAGTTATTGGCATTAAGACGGGCAATGACCAGGAGGTTATATATGAAATTTGAACATTCTACTCCCAAGGACAAGAAAGTTATTATCCAATATGTCAGCGTGAAAGTTTTGGTTAACATTTGGGTTAACATTTGGGTTAAGATTTTGGTTAAGATTTTGGTTAAAGTTCTTATAACTTTGTTGTCCTTTGGAGTAGAGTGTTCAAATTTCATACATAACTTCACTGGTTATTGTTCTTCTTATTCCAGTAACTATCAGTCTCCAACTGACCCTGTGTCAAGGTCAGTTTCCTCTTAAATGCATCTACCGTCTCCAAAAAAAATGTTTTAACCCATTTCATTCTGGAACCCTATCAGATAATAAGTCCTGAATATCTGAACATTTTCAGAATTATGCTACAGCAACAAATTCAAAACGGTATAGTTACATTTTAGTAATTTACCAAGTAAGTATTAACATGAACATAACAAAACTATATATCATTGTGTAGATATTTGAAATACCTACACATTGATATAAATAAAAAGGCAGAAATCATGTAAAAAAAGTTTCTTTTTAATTATAAACTTTGGGGAAGCGTGCGAATCGGGCCATAAAAAACTCATACCTGGACTTCAAGGTATGTTTTCTGTGGTAAATATCCATTTTTACTCGAATTTTAAGCACTTCATCACACACCAAAAATCATCAAAATCCATTGAGTAGTTCAAAAGTTACAACTATTTTGGGGCAAAGGGAGGAGCGGATTCCATGTTCGTTCCTGGTCTGCATACCGGTTGGTTTCTGTAACCATGTGTTTTCACAGCTCATCACCCCAAATAAAATCAAAAAAATTATGGGGTTGGTATTCCTGTGGATGCTGTACTGTAGCACCCTCAACTCCAGTAAATGGGTCAGGATTTCTTGGGAGTAAAGTTGTCTGTAATCCAGTCGGCATGCAACCCTTCGAAATATGAGTCAGAGTTCGAATCAGAGGCGGAAAAACCCTGAAGTCGCGGACTCCCGGTCGCCGACCAACAGCAGGTCTTCCCCCGTACATTCAGTACGTGCTTGTCGTCAAAACTTTTATTTTCAAAGTCTTCAGAACTAAAATCGGAGGTATTTCAGACATCAATGTCACTATCTTCACTCGATACATCGTCAATGTTCGCCATTTTGAAAAATTCCCCGAAAAAATCACAAAAAAATAGCTCAAAATCATTTTTTTGAAAGAATTTTCTACTTTGAAAAATGCGGAAGTAAACAGAAATCAGTCTGCATGCGTTATTGAATTTGTTATTTCCGGGCACATATTCGAATGGCGTTTTTCACAGTTTCTATGGAGCACATGTGTACACACTGATGAATCGTTATCCCGAATAGAAAGGGTAGTTACTGATGGATCGGTATCCCGAATGAAATGGGTTAAAGTGCGTTAAATTATTATAACTTTGTTGTTCTTTCGAGCAGAGTGTTCAAATTTCATGTATAACCTCACTGGTCATTGTTCTTCTTATTCCAGCAACTTCCAGCCCTCCAACTGACCCTTGGTCAAGGTCAGGGTCACTTTAATAAATGTATATTCTCCAAATTTCACATTGTTTTCGCAGCACTGCAGCAATGTACAGTGTTCAAAATCTCATATATAAACTCACTGGACATTGTTCTTGTCCAGCCATAAACTCATTGTTCTTGTCCAGCCATAATCTGTATAGCTTTCTTCTATTTTAAATGCATACACATTTCAATTTTCATGTGAGTTTTATAAGGTTTGACAGGAACTTAATTGCATTATCTTTCTTTATGTAGTACTGCAACAAGCTGGGTAATTTGATACTCCAGCAAAAGTTTATCAAAAGTGTCTATCTTTGGAAGGTTTTTACTTTAATTCCAATCAGTGTAACATATATAAGGTTGTAAATATTCTGGATAAAAATATGTTTAAACAAATAACAAATCTTTTTCTTATTGACTCATTTATTAAATTCAAAAAATATATTACAAATTCCCTTAAATACTGTCTTGATAGCATTTGCCATGGTGATTAGACTGATAAATATAATTGCCATTCTAACAGACTGCCAGATACTGAACTTCGATAAAAGCAACAGTTATTGCTACTATTTATGGAAGTTTAAGAATTAATAACAATTGAGTAAAAATGCATCTTTCATAGCAGTATAGAACAGTATTACATTAATTGTATGTATTGACATTTTCGCTGATAATTGATAATTGAAGCAATTACAGTATACAGCCACCAATCACTGCAGCTTAATTTATTGTTTGCAGCTGGGTAATTTGATACTCCAGTAAAAGTTTATCTGTATTATAAATTCTCTTAAAGGTACACATGACAATCTGAAGGTTTTAAAATCACAAGGTCACACTAGTTTTTCTGCATAACTTGTATTTGTTCAATCATTAATTACACTAAAATAAATATGAAGTAAATTATTTTACATATAATTAACTGTTGATAATAATGCACCAATAATGTATGTTTTACTTATGGTAAAATCAGTGAGAAACATTGAAAACTTAATTTATTTATATGCAAGTAACTAGGTTTAAGAATATGATACTGGATATATAGATTGAAACAATAATTACAATGCTTCATAAACACTTCAAGATTGCCATATGTCCCTTTAAGATAATGAAATGAATGAATGTATACAATTTGCCATTACCATTGTAATATACTGCCATGTTCTAAAACCAGCAACAGAATTACATTAATTTTAATATGAGTTGACATTTCTTGATAAAACATGATACATGCAGATTAATTAACATGTCAGTTCCTGAAACAATACAAGTTGGCAAATAACTTAAATTTTACATCAAGTCCAATGTGTAGTTTCTGCAGATAGCTATCAGGTATTAAAGGGAACTCGAGTACATCAGGCTTTGGGGCCTAATTTAAAACATAATAAAGTATAAAATTATCAATTTAAGGGTGAAGTAGTTCATAAATATAGATGGAACATTAACAGTTTCCTATAATATACTGTAACAAAAATTATAATTTAAAACAATCTTTAAGTCCATAGAGTACCGGCATGCACTTTGCATAATGTTCATTATAGACTTTGACTAATCAATTACCGTAATGATGTTGTCACATTCAGTTTTAAATGTTTGACTCCTGATAATAATGCAGGACCTTTATAAATGATGAACTTTTGTGTTGTTTTAATCCAGGAATTGTATTGCATGCATAACTGAACTATTAATATCAACATTCAAAATTTAAGGCATGTTATTTTAATATTCAATTAACTACCATACACATGTACACTGTTTTTGGGTAGGATTGCAAATTTGACCCGAAAACCACACGGGGACATATCTTATAGGAGACAGATAATACACTACACATATTAAAAATAATAATAATGGACTTTTAAAAAATGTCAAACAATAGTAAAATGTATTTATGTACATTATATTCTTTATTAGTATTTATATGTATTGTACTATTTAATTTACCGGATTACTTGATAAATTTCAAGTGGTTTCATTTTCTTGTTTTTTAGGCAAAGGTTTACAGAGGTGTCATTAGACTCATAAATAACTGGTAGTCTTTGCTGATATATTAATTTGAAATATTCAGCTGTTTTATTTCATGTACATTGAACTCCCTATTTCGAACCAGAGTATAAATTTAAATCGATTAAGATTGCAATCAGACCAGTTGAATTGTGTTTTACGTCATTTTCAACACATGTAAGGTTATATATATATGACCGTCAATTATTTGTGGTGGAGGTAGACCACCCACTTTTCCTGGGTAGAACCAATACTGTACATGGGAAATAAACCTCATAAGAATAAAAACTAACACAATATACCGCTACAATGGTACATAAATGTTGAACGTTCTAAAATACTTTGTACAAATTTGCATTTGCTTTCATATTTTTGTTTATCGCATAACTATATTAACAAAAGTATTTTAAAATTGAATACCGTTTTAAAGTTCAGTAAACTACCATACACGTGTAGTCTGTTTTTTTGGGGCAGATTGCAAAATCAAAATCCGGTGTATAGAATGGTAATGCTTGTCCATCCAATAATATTTGCATTTAGCTTCATTTATTGAAAACTATGAATGCTACCAATCTTGCTTGACTTTGTTAACAATTGCTATAAACCCTCGATTTTGTCAAGATGAAGGTTGCTTGAAACATGTATGATGGACATGTTTCTTTAGGCGAGACATCATGTTGCGCGCAACTCTTGTCTTTCCTCTTTGAAAAAAAATACCATTTTTGGCATTCAAAACACATTAATGCATGAAAAAAGTTCGTAATTGATGGTATTTCGATTGAATGTTTGTGAAAACAGCGGTGTCATAGTAGTTCAGATGGTACATTATTTCCGATTTTTTTTGATTTTTTTTACATAATCAAATAAGAAAAACTGTCCTTTACAAATACATGTTGGTGGAAAAAAATTATATATACAGGGCTTGCACTGGGATGCGCAAATGGCGCCAAATGCGCATAAGAATGAAATGTGGCGCAAGAAAAAACAAATTTGCGAAAGTGATTTGCGCAAATAAATCAAAATCCTTTTTTTTTCAATTTCACAAGCATTTTCGACCCAGATAAAGTCGGGTACAGCGTTAATTATTTCTATTCATAATTTTCGAGTGCAAAGATGTTGAGATTTTATCTTATTTTCAGTAGGTGATAAAATGTGTGTTACTCGGTTTCTATCCTTAGGTTCTATAGTAAAATAAAAATATTTAGCAGAGTAAAAAGAGGATAATTTTTAAGATTTTAATTTTGAAAGATACGTATATTGAATCAATTTGCATGAATATGCATGAACTATGCAGGATTTTAAAAGAATCACACTGTAGATACCTTAATTTTAGCACTAAACTTGGTTGAACAACAAGGATAAAGACCGAGTTTATCACCTACCAGAATGTATTTGTATGTTTTATTTCTGGTCACTGATTGGTCAGATTTGTTTGATGATGCTCTATCAAAATTATGAATAGAGGACACTCGGAAGCGAGTAAAAAAATGATACCCAGTCTAACACGCATCTTACGCATGACCAATTACTGTAAAATTGACTATTGGACCACAGTGACCAGTGACTCAATAAACATCCTGTAATCCTGTCTCAAGACCCCAGCTGTGAAATACCTACATGTTTGCTAATTAGTGTTTGTTAGTTTGATAATTGGCATGACCATTGTCCAATAATCACACCTCCAGTACACAGCCAAGATTGCAAGATCTAATTACAAATGCAGCCAATTAGAAACGGTGTTATTTATCCACATATGCGGGAAGCCAATCAGAGAATCCGTTGCATTTACTATACAGAATTCTACTTTCACTTTTTAAACACCTAATTAATCGACCAAGTTTACGATCAGTTGACCATTGTCAGTATATTTGTTTTATAATTGTTTCAATTAAAAGTATAACTAACTGAATTATTGTTATTTTTTTATTTTATTTACAATATAATCTATTCTTTCTTGATCACATGCTAGTCATATGACCAAACAGAAATTAAAAATGGCGGCCGACAGTGTAAACAAGATCGTTTTTCACAGTTGTAAGTTTATAAAAAACGGATTAAAACATCGCACATGTATTGTCTTATATTTTTATAATAATATGACAATGTAAACACACTTTGCTGGATGATTTTCTTCCTATAATTACGAGGTTTTGCAAGAATAATTGGTCCTATAACAGTTCAACCCCACAGACCAAAATTTAAATTATTTGTTTTTGTTTTGCTGTTTCTCTTTTTATGTTATTACATTATACCTCAGTCACACATACAACCTCTGCTATCTTTCTATGACTCAATCATACACTAGATGCTTGATTTACCTGATTTTAAACTTCCTTACAGTGTACTGAACATATAATTTGCATAGGAAATAAAACAATATTGTTAAAATGAAAGAAGTAAAACTTCAGTATTGTTTTTGTCTATTTTCGAAGTGTAATCATTTATTTATCTAGAAAAGGGGTTACCTAAAGAGATCTAAAAAATCAAAAATTTGAGAGGGCACTCATTCCTTTATAATTGAAACTGGCCATGTGAGCACTGACAAGTTTGTGCCAATATGAAAATATTTGCCTCCAATGTTTTCAATTTGGCTCTAATTTTTTTCATTTGGCGAAAGTAGATGCGCAAAGAAAAAAATAGCCAGTGCAAGCCCTGATATAAGTATATATACAGATATAAGGTATATTTCTATTCATTATTTAAGGTATAAGGAGTTCCTGGAATCCTACTTTTAAATGCTTTCTAGTCTAGGCTCCTAATTCTTTAACTTGTAGAAAGTGGAGACTAAAGGGAAAATATAGCCACAGGAGGCCCTGATAGTCTAATAAAACCTGATTAAAAACTTGGCTCCATGGCTCCAGTTTCACCAAGTCGGCTGTGATTATTATCGTTTGGCAAAAAGTAATAGTACTCTCTTTGTAATATTCTATTCTAACTTATTTGAAACAAAGTAGTAAATACGTCCACTGACTAGGAGCATAAAGTGGTAGCAAAAAGAAAAATATAGTCAGGAGGTTCTGAGTTTGATTACTACATATGTAACAAATGTGTGGTATAAAAGCGAATAAAGACTAATTTCCAATAAGAAAAAAATATTGGACTTTTCCATTTTAAATCAGGGCTTGTCCATTTTAAATCCGGGCCTGTCCATTTTCAGAAGCAACAAGCCCTGGGCCTGTCTCTTAAAATAATTGCCTGTGAGCACTGACACACTCGAAAACCAAAACTGACGCTGTTGCGCTAAAATAAATCCGTCCCAAGCATTTTTCAGTACAAAAAAAATCTCATGTTCTAAGCATCAACATTTCTTTCATTTTAATACGCCACACCTGTAAAATTTAACATAACCTTTAACCTCACCAAGGAGACAGACACTGTTCAATCTTGGCGACTCTCAGGACCTTCAGTCCTTTGATTGTTTACATAGAGTTATATTATGAAAACTTGTACCGATTACTCCTCCGAAACTACTTGACGGATTTTCATGAAACTTCACTTGATTGTAGCTCTTGATGGCTTATTGATCCTAGCAAAATTTCAGGTCGGCCGTAAATTCAAAATGTCCGCCATGGCTAAAAATAGATTTTCAAAAAACAAGTTTGTAGCGACTACTTCTTGAAAACTATAAGTGATATTGATATGGGACTTTTTCTAAAATGATCAGCATGACATGATGTTAGTCTTTGTTCAAAATTGTTTTGATCGATATTAAACATGGCTGTCAGCGGCCATCTTTGTGTACATAGAGTTATATAATGAAAACTTGTAGTGGCTACTCATCTGAAACTACTTGGGATTTTCATGAAACTTCACAGGAATGCTGATCTAGCTATCAAAACCCTATCAGTAGAGCTTCAAGGTCATTGACCTCTTGTTTATTTTTAGCTCGACTGATCAGAGATCAGCAGAGCTTATGCCGTGGTGCGGCGTCCGGCGTCCGTAAACTTTTATTTGTAGCGACAACTCCTCTGAAACTACTGGATGGATATTCATGAAACTTTACAGAAATGTTGCCCATAAAGTCTAGTTGATCCTAGCAAAAATTCATGTTGATGTGAAATCCAAGATGGCCGCCAAAGCTAAAAATAGAGTTTTAAAATACAAAGTTGTAGCGACTACTTCTTGAAAACTATAAGTGATATTGATATGGGACTTTTTCTTAAATGATCAGCATGACATGATGTTGATCCTTGTCAAAAATTGTTTTGATTCAACGTTAAACATGGCTGCCAGAGGCCATCTTTGTTTACATAGAGTTATATAGTAAAAACTTGTAGCGACTACTCCTCTGAAACTACTTGGCGGATTGTCATGAAACTTTACAGGAATGTTGCTCTTGATGTCTAATTGATCCTAGCAAAATTTCAGATCTGCCAGAAATTCAAGATGGCCGTCACAGCTAAAAATAGATTTTTTAAAAATAAGTTTGTAGCGACTACTTCTTGAAAACTATAAGTGATATTGATATGGGACTTTTTCTAAAATGATCAGCATGACATGATGTTGATCCTTGTGGAAAAATATTTTGATTCGACGTTAAACATGGCTGCCAGTGGCCATCTTTGGTTACATAGAGTTATATAGTAAAAACTTGTAGCGACTACTCCTCTGAAACTACTTGACGGATGTTCATGAAACTTCACAGGAATGTTGCTCTTGATGTCTAGTTGATCCTAGAAAATTTCAGGTCGGCCGGAAATTCAAGATTGCTGCCACAGCTAAAAATAGATTTAAAATAAATAAGTTTGTAGCGACTACTTCTTGAAAACTATAAGGGATATTGATATGGGACTTTTTCTAAAATGATCAGTATGACATGATGTTGGTCCTTGTCGAAAATCGTTTTGATTTGACGTTAAACATGGTTCCCAGCGGCCATCTTTGTTTACATAGAGTTATATAATGAAAACTTGTAGCGACTACTCCTCTGAAACTACTTGACAGATTTTCATGAAACTTCACAGGAATGTTGCTCTTAAAGTCTAATTGATCCTAGCAAAATTTCAGGTCGGCTGGAAAATCAAGATGGCCACCACGGTTAAAAATAGATTTTCAAAAAACAAGTCTGTAGCGACTACTTCCTGAAATCAAAATCAATCAGTAGAGCTTCAAGGTCATTGACCTCTTGTTATTATATATGATATTTTTTTTTTTAAAGAAGTAACTCATATATATATTTTTCTTCATTTTAATTTGATTAAAATATATTACTTTCGAGGGCTACGATACCGGAAGCAAAATAATAACAGTCCATCCCCATGTATACGTATATGGGCGTGCACATTTCATTTCGTCTTTACTCTTTTGTTGAATTGAAAACAAAAAAAAAGAAAACAATCAAGGATGTTTGAGGAATACTATGAACATGTGTAGTTTTATAATTTTTAGCTCTACTGATCAGAGATCAGCAGAGCTTTTGCCGTGGTGCGTCGTCCGTCGTCCGTCTGTCTGTCCGTCCGTCTGTCCGTCCGTCCGTAAACTTTTATTTGTAGCGACTACTTCTCTGAAACTACTAAATGGATATTCAAGAAACTTTACGAAAATGTTGCCCATGAAGTCTAGTTGATCCTAGCAAAAATTCATGTTGATGTGAAATCCAAGATGGCCGCCAAATCTAAAAATAGGTTTTTAAAAAACAAGTTTGTAGCGACTACTTCTTGAAAACTCTTAGGGATATGGATATGGGACTTTTTCTAAAATGATCACCATGACATGATGTTGGTCCTTGTCGAAAATCATTTTGATTCGACGTTAAACATGGCTGCCAGCGGCCATCTTTGTTTACATAGAGTTATATAATGAAAACTTGTAGCAACTACTCCTCTGAAACTACTTGACGGATTTTCATGAAACTTAACAGGAATGTTGCTCCTGATGTCTAATTGATCCTAGCAAAATTTCAGGTCGGCCAGAAATTCAAGATGGCCTCCATGGCTAAAAATAGATTTTCAAAATACAAGTTTGTAGCGACTACTTCTTGAAAACTATAAGCGATATTGATATGGGACTTTTTCTGAAATGATCAGTATGACATGATGTTGATCCTTGTGGAAAATTATTTTGATTCGACATTAAACATGGCCGCCAGCGGCCATCTTTGTTTACATAGAGTTATATAATGAAAACTTGTAGCGACTACTCCTATGAAACTACTTGATGGATTTTCATGAAACTTCACAGGAATGTTGACCTAGCTATCAAAAATCTATCAGTAGAGCTTCAAGGTCATTGACCTCTTGTTCTGATTGTCAAATTTCAAGCACGAACATTATGATATACCAGTAAGCGGGGAAAATATTTACAGTGAAATTGAAGACAAAGTCTTACAAAAGTGCAAATACAAAAGTGCAAATAAATTGCTCATACCAAAGGCTGCAAATGGACACAGTTTCATTATCAAAAACACCCCTTAGAGGCCAAAAAAAAAAGAAGGTTAATTTCTGGTCTTCCGACCATTCCTATTTTTTTAGGCCCCTACCCTAAACTTAAATAAATATTTAAAAAATAAAAAAAATAAGAAAAAGATAGTTCAAGTGCTTGCGTAAGTGTCAGCTTTATAGTGGACCACCTATATGCCTTTGATGTTCTTGATGTTAGGATAGCAAGGAATAATTCTAAAAAAAAATCCTACCTACCCTATTTTTTTTGGGAACAAGACCAGAAACAGACCTAATTGTTTTTGGCCTTAGAAAAAAATTACACTCTCTAGTTGAGGGGCGTCCGTGGCAGAGCGGTTAACGCCTCTGACTTTAAATCACTTGCCCCTCACCACTGTAGGCTCGATCCGTCAGGGGCCTAGGAATCTTTGTGAGGAAGCTATCCAGCTGGCTTGCGGAACGTCAGTGGTTCTACCCAGGCGCCCGCCCGTGCACGAAAATTGCCCGGAGGGGCACCTGGGGTCTTCCTCCACCAATGGAAGCTGGAAAGTCGCCATATGACCTTAGCTGTTGGTGCGACTATAAAATCCAATTCAATTCAATCAATCACTCTCTAGTTGACAGTCGTTTTCCTCTCCATTCAAACTCGTTAAAAAAACTATAATAATTATATTACATGTAGTAATATGACCGATCCAAGATGAGTCAAGTTCTATAAGTGATGTAGAGAAATGTGTTTTTGTTTTAAATTACTTTGGAATTGAGGTCGATTTTAAAAGAATTTATAACACACTGAACAATGTATGGTATCCCACTTGCTGTTGATTCAAAACTCTAGCCCTAAATCGTTGGAGAATTATATTACTACCTCCAGTGTTTTTTTTGTCTCGCCTGCGATAGTGGGTAGCGAGACATAGCAGTTACTTTTCCGGCGGCGGCAGCCACATTTTAAATGAACTTTATCTCAACAACCGCTGCTCAAACTTTTCAGAAACTTTATCAGATGCTTTGTTGGGTCAAGGAACATCACATAATGCCAAAATTACCAAGGTCAAGGTCATATTTTGCATTGTTTTCCCAAAACTTAACCTTGGTTAGGTACGTTAACATCAGTTTCCTGATTTATACTTACTTTATGGTGACTTTTGAAGTGTAAATATTACTTGGGGCTTCTTTGAGATATACTCTGCATATAGATACTGAGTATTATGATCTTCACATGATAGGGCTACTTTCTAAGATAATATAATTATGTCTACTGGTTATGCTTATGGTGATACTTAAATGCAAGACTATTTAGAGAATTATACATATACATGTATGTTTGGCTTCTTGCAGTGCTCACACTATCATACGCCATGGTTGCCATTTGCGATTGTTTTATAATACTTTTGATTATTTTAAAGAAATGGCGATTATTTTATTTTAATTTTTTTTTTTAATTTTTAGTATACTTGTCTGTTTGACACCACAAGTAATAAATGACCGCAATAAACATTACATAATCTTTACACCCTCTGTGATGTTGCCACGCGCTTATCAATTATCGCTTGTAAAAGTTGTTAATTCCCTTAATTGGGACTTTGTTGTCGGATAATCGGCATTGTTGATACACGCAAACCTCATGTGATTAATGGACCGAATAGCCAATCAGATATGCCGTTATTTGTTTTCTTTTGGGCGATTGACCAATCAGACAATCCGTTACGCATCCAACAGTAGGTACAGTTTCCTGTTTGTTTTTCTGTACACAAACTACGAAGAGATGAAATTAATTTGTGTTAGCCGACAATGGCGGCAGTTTCAGTTTGTCACAACTTTGTGATCGACATTAATGACATAAAACTACATCATCCTACAATTAGGGTTGTGTTTTCTTTCCCCTTTGATAAGAAGGACCATTTTTGGCATTCAAAGCACATTAATGCATGAAAACAATTTGTAATTGATGGTATTTCGATTAAATGTTTGAAATAGTCGGGCTGTAAAAGTGCGGTGTTATAGTACTTTGGACGTTTTTTTTGTTTTTTACATAATCGAGTAAGAAAAACTCCTTTACAAATAAATATGGTGGAAAGAAAAACGATATATAGATGAATAAATACAGATACATAAAGTAGATTTCTATTCATTATTTAACCCATCATTCTTTCTTTTATCAATGTGTAAGGAGTTCCTGGAATCCTACTTTTAAATGAATTCTAGTCTAGACTCCTACTTCTTTCACTTTGAGAAAGTGGTGACAAAAAGAAAAGTATAGCCAGAGGATATAGTCTTATAGTCTAATAAAACCTGATTGAAAATTTGGCTCTTACGACTGATAAAATGTTCTTACGCATTAAAGTTGGCTATTATTTTCATAACTAAAAAATGTGTGGCTTTTAACTTAAAATAGCCAGTGTGAGCACTGTTCTTGAGATATACTATCTTGCATGACATGCTTCAAACATACTTACTTAATATATATCATACTTAATATATATTATTAGTTTAATGACAAAATATGTTTAGGTTTATGTCAATTTTTAAAAAAAAAAAAATTAAGGTAAATTTTCCACATGTGGCTTTTAACTTAAAATAGCCAGTGTGAGCACTGTTCTTGAGATATACTATCTTGCATGACATGCTTCAAACATACTTACTTAATATATATCATACTTAATATATATAAATATATATCATACTTAATATATATTATTAGTTTAATGACAAAATATGTTAGGTTTATGTCAATTTTTTTTTAAAAAAAAATTAAGGTAAATTTTCCACAAAATGCGGGATGTTTTGCTAATTCTACATTTTTCTTTTTTACAATTGCTGATTGCTGTCTCACTATGGTCCCCATCAACACTTATGACTAGTATAAGTATATTGTCAGTTAATTGTCAGGGTCTTGGTGCAGCAGAAAAATGTATTGATGTATTTAACTACCTAAAAAGTAAACATTGTCACATTTATTGTCTTCAGGGCATTCACTCTACTACAGCAACTGAAAATTTTATTCGCACACAGTGGTGAAATGATTGTATTTATAGTTCAGGAACCTCGAATGCAAGAAGTGTTGCAATACTTTTCAACAGACATTTATATTATAAAGTACATTTTCACATATCCGATAAAGAAGGTAAGTTTCTCATAGCTGACAACATAAGCTCTACTGACCAAGGGCCAACATAAGCTCTACTGACCAAGGGCCAGCAGAGCTTATGGGATGGTGAGTTGTCCGTCGTCCGTTGTCTGTCTGTCTGTAGGTTTACTTTTACCTTGTTAAGACAATAGGGCCTTCATTTTTCATACGATCTTTACCAAACTTTACCAGATTGTTAATATCAATGAAAGCTCAGACAAGTTCGAAAACCAGCCAGATCGGACCAGTAACAGTGGAGTTGTGGCCCTTGATTTAGTTAAAAATGCTATGTAATACCTCGTTAAGATGATATGGGCTTCATTTTTCATCTGATCTTTACCAAACTTTACAGATTGTTATTATCAATGAAAGCTCAGAGAAGTTCAAACCCAGCCAGATCGGACCAGTAATCGCGGAGTTAATGCCCTTGATTTGGTTAAAACTGCTATGTTTTGCCTTGTTAAGATGATAGGGCCTTCATTTTTCATTCGATCTTTATCAAACTTTACCAGATTGTTAATATCAATAAAAGCTCGCGCAAGTTTGAAAACCAGCCAGATTGGACCATATCCACTGGAGTTATGGCCCTTGATTTTCTGAAATATGCTATATTTTGCCTCGTTAAGACGATAGGGTCTTCATTTTTAGCTCGACTGATCCTCTGATCAGCAGAGCTTATGCCATCGTCCGTCTGTCCGTTCGTCTGTATGGATATTCATGAAACTTTACAGAAATGTTGCCCACAAAGCAGTGCTCACACTGGCCATTTTAAATTAATAGCCACACATTTTTTAGTTAAGAAAATAATAGCCAACTTTAATGCGTAAGAAAATTGGTCAGTCGTAAGAGCCAAATTTTCAATCAGGTTTTATTAGACTATCAGGGCCTCCTCTGGCTATATTTTTCTTTTTGGCACCACTTTCTCCAAGTGAAAGAAGTAGGAGCCTAAACTAGAATTCATTTAAAAGTAGGAGACCAGGAACTCCTTACACATTGATAAAACAAAGAATGATGGATTAAATAATGAATAGAAATATACTTTATGTATCTGTCATCTATATATCGTTTTTCTTTCCACCAACATGTATTTGTAAAGGACAGTTTTTTCTCATTCGATTATGTAAAAATGTAAAAAAAAAAATAATCCGAAATTATCTACCATCCGAAGTACTATGACACCGCACTTTTACGGCCCGAAAATTTCAAACATTTAATCGAAATACCATCAATTACGAACTTTTTTCATGCATTAATGTGTTTTGAATGCCAAAAATGGTCTTTCTTATCAAAAGGGAGAGAAAACACAACCCTAATAGTAGGATAATGTAGTTTTATGTCATTAATTGTCGATCTCAACGCTGTGACAAATTGAAACTGCCGACACGAAGCCAGGCACAATATTCAAACTTCTTATTGTTTCAATGTTTAATTACGTTATTGCAAGTGTTTTCACAGTTCACAATACACATGGGTGTTTGCAACCTATCGGGATTATGATGGGATAGCTATTAATGCAGATGAAAGTAGCGACTATGTTCATAATAGTGCGTGCACAAATTAATTTCATCTCTTCGTAGTTTGCGTCCAGAAAAACGAACAGGAAACTGTACCTACTGTTGGATGCGTAACGGATTGTCTGATTGGTCAAATCGCCCGAAAGATAACAAATAACGGCATATCTGATAAGGGAATTAACAACTTTTACAAGAGATAATTGATAATTGATAAGCGCGTGGAGACATCACAGGGGGCGTGAATGGATTATGTAATGTTTATTGCGGTCATTTATTACTTGGGGTGTCAAACAGACCATTATACGAAAAAATTATTAAAAAAAAAAAAAAAAAAATTAAAATAAAATAATCGCCATTTCTTGTCGACATTTCTTTAAAATAATCGACAGTATTATAAAATAATCGCAAATGGCGACCATGGCGTATGGTAGCGTGAGCACTGCACAAAGTCTAGTTGATCCTCTAAGCAAAAATTCATGTTGATATGAAATCCAAGATGGCCGCCAAAGCTAAAAATAGATTTTTAAAATACAAGTTTGTAGCGACTACTTCTTGAAAACTATAAGTGATATTGATATGGGACTTTTTCTAAAATGATCAGCATGACATGATGTTGGTCCTTGTCAAAAATTGTTTTGATTCGACGTTAAACATTGCTGCCAGTGGCCATCTTTGTCTACATAGAGTTATATAGTAAAAACTTGTAGCGACTACTCCTGTGAAACTACTTGACGGATTTTCATTTCATCTAATTGATCCTAACAAAACTTCAGGTCGGCCGGAAATTCAAGATGGTCGCCACGGCTAAAAGTAGATTTTCAAAAAACAAGTTTGTAGCGACTACTTTTTTAAAACTATGTGATATTGATATGGGACTTTTTCTAAAATGATCAGCATGTCATGATGTTCGTCCTTGTCAAAAATCATTTTGATTCGATGGTAAGCATGGCTGTCAGCGGCCATCTTTGTTTACATAGAGTTATATAGTAAAAACTTGTAACGACTACTCCTCTGTAACTACTTGACAGATTTTCATGAAACTTTACAGGAATGTTGCTCTTGATGTCTAATTGATTCTAGCAGAATTTCAGGTTGGCCGGAAATTCAAGATGGCCGCCATGGCTAAAAATAGATTTTCAAAATACAAGTTTGTAGGGACTACTTCTTGAAAACTATAAGAGATATTGATCTGGGACTTTTTCTAAAATGATCAGTATGACATGATGTTGATCCTTGTCAAAAATTATTTTGATTTGACATTAAAAAGTTTCATGAAACTACTTGATGGATTTTCATGAAACTTCACAGGAATGTTGACCTAGCTATCAAAAATCTATCAGTAGAGATTCAAGGTCTTTGACCTCTTGTTAGTTCTGCTGGCCTTCTACGGTATAACTGTGGCAGGTATGTCATTTTGAGTGAATATAATTAAAATAAGTTTAAGGAGTGCCGTTTTTTTAAGCAGGAAGTTGCTTTAACATGGGGACACTGGATGAAAAAAAGTTAATGTTCATGATAGGTGAAAAATGGAAAACAACGTATAATAATAAACGATACTTCTGCTAAGTAAGGTGAAGGGCCTTTTACAGCGTGTTACACCGGGGGAGGCGCGAATTTAGGGCAGTTTTAAGTGGCGTTCGTGGTTCAGTGGTAGAGTGCCGAACTTGAGATTGGAGGGTCCCCGGTTCGATCCTCCTCCGCACCATGTTCTTTGTACACTTTACCCACATTGCTTAGTACTAGTTCTACCCAGGAAGCCTGCACATAATACCCGAAAAGGGGTGATGCAGTATTAATAGATAGATAGACTGTCTTTGCGCGGACCAATTGGCCATCCAGATGGTTCCAATCTACTAGTGTTTTTAAAAAAATAAATGTTTTAGTTGCTCAGTTTTGCAGTGTTTTATGTTGAATCCTCTATCATTTTATATAACTTGTCTTTCTAAAATGTTTTGGCTTGTAAAGTTTGGATTCTTTTTTGTGGGGTGTGGGGGTAGTGTTTTTACAAAAAGATAATGTTTTAGTTGCTCAGTTTTGCAGTCTTTTATGTTCTCTACAATTGTTAGCTCTGCTGGCTGTTAGCTCTACTGGCGAAGGGCCAGCAGAGCTTATGGGATGGCGAGTTATCCGTCGTCTGTCTGTCGTCCGTCCGTCGGTCGTCTGTTGTTAACTTTTGTCTTGTTACCACGATAGGGCCTTCATTTTTCATCTGATCTTTACCAAACTTTAACAGGTTGTTAATATCAATGAAATCGGTCAAGTTCGAAAATCAGCCAGATCGGAATACTTTCTCCGGAGTTATGGCCCTTGTTTTGCTGAAAAATGCCATATTAAGCCTTGTGAACACACTCTAGCACCTTCATTTATTATTTGATCATTACCAAACTTGCACAGATTGTTAATATCAATGAAAGCTCGGACAAGTTCGAAAACCAGCCAAATCGGATCAGTAGCAACCGGAGTTATGGACTTGGTTTTCCTGAAAAATGCTATTTTCTGCCTTGTGAATGCTCTAGCACCTTCATTTATTATTTGATCGTTACCAAACATGCACAGATTGTTAATACCAATTATAGCTGGAAAAGGTTCGAAAATCAGCTGAATTGGATCAGTAACACCAGAGATATGGCCCTTTTTTTTTCTGAAAAATGGCATTTTCTGCCTTGTAAACACTCTAGCACCTTCATTTATTATTTGATCTTTACCACACTTGCACATATTGTTAATTTCAATAAAAGTTCGAACTAATTTGAAAACCAGCTAAATCGGATCAGTAAAACCGGAGTTATGGCCCTTGTTTTTTCTGAAAAATGCTATTTTCTGCCTTGTGAACACTCTAGGGCCTTCAATATTAATCGGATCTTTACTTAACTTTGCCAGTGTCTTTATATCAATGAAAGCTCAAACAAGTTCAAAAACCGGCAAGATCGAAATAATTTCAACGGAGATATGGCCCTTGTTTTGCTGAAAATGCCATATTAAGCCTTGTGAACACTCTAGCACCTTCATTTATTATTTGATCTTTACCAAACTTGCACAGATTGTTAATATCAATGAAAGCTCGGACAAGTTTGAAAGCCAGCTAGATCTTACCATTTACAGCGGAGTTATTGCCCTTGATTTAGTTAAAAAGGCTATATTTTGCCTCGTTAAGACGATAGGGGCTTCATTGTTCATCCGATCGTTGCCAAACTTTATCAGATTGTTAATATCAATGAAAGCTCGGACAAGTTCGAAAACCATTCATATCGGACCAGTAACAGGGGAGTTATGGCCCTTGATTTAGTTCAAAATGCTATATTTTGCTTCGTTAAGACTATTTTTTATCTGATCTTTACCAAACTTTATCAGATTGTTAATGTCAATAAAAGCTCGGTCAATTCCGAAAACCAGAGAGATCGGACCAGTAACAGCGGAGTTATGACCCTTGATTTTGTTAAAAATGCTATAATTTGCAATAAGGACTTCATTTTGCATGTCCGTTTCGTACAGTGTTGGCGTGGCGCAGTCGGTAGCGCGGCGGATTTGTAACCGGAGGCCCCGGGTTCAATCCTCCAATGTGCCACTGAGTTCCGTCGGTGTGTTCTTGGGCAAGACACTTTACCTTAGCCTCGTCCGTCGGATGGGGACGTAAACCGGGCGGTCCCGTGTATCGATCTTTCCTCCAAGCATGTTAAAGAACCATAGGAATCTATTCGATAATAAGAGTAGGGCAGGTTCCCGGATTCTTTTGTATCCTTCCCCTCTCTCTGGGGCGGCTCTAAATAACCTATACTGTGTTGATGAGCCGTTAGACAACATTCAATTCATTTTATATCTGATCTTTGCCAATCTTTACCAGATTTTATGACTTTCTTCCTTTTATATTTAAAATATTTATTTATTTATTTATTTATTTATTTATTTTTTACATTTTATTTTTTTATTTTTTATTTTTACATTTTTTTTTAAAAAAAAAATTTAAAATTTATTTTTGATTTTTTTTACTTTTTTTTTTTAGCTCTATGTTGGACCAGTCGGACCAGTAACAGAGGAGTTATGGCTCTTGATTTAGTTAAAAATGCTATATTTTGCCTCATTAATATGGTAGGGCCTTCATTTTACCAAACTTTACCAGATTCTTTAGTTATGGCCCTTGATTTAGTTGAAAAAATGTATTTTGCCCAAAACTTTCCAAAAAATGTAAATATCAGTCTCTCGCTTCATTGATGTTATAAAAGCCATGTCGGCCAGTAGAGCGTCCACAGGCCCTCTTGGGCCTCTTGTTTTATTAAAATTTGAGTGGTGTCCTCCAATGCACTATTTTGGGCTTTAACTATTTTGGTGGCAGTTTCTAATAGCTGCACATCCAATTTCAGACTGTTCATCTCGCCTGCAACAACAATAAACATATCTGTCAGCAATTATTAGAAAATATTTAAAACCGAAGAACACACTACTACTTTTTAAGGCGAAAAAATTATCCTACATGGGTTTCAAGGGAGCTAACTGTGTAGTGAGACCTTCAAGGGAGGCTCATGTGTGTGCGCGTCTACAAAATCATAACCGCAACAACTATAGACAACTATCTAACACAAAAAAATATTTATCGTACTTTTGTCATAGATTATATGAGTTTACGGCTCAAAATGCAACATACATCAGTTTGCTTCGCATAAAAATTGCGAATTTTAATCTGTATCGAGAATAGAAAATATTGAGTAACTTTTGTGTTCTAAGAGATTTTGTTTTTTAAATTCTGTATGATTTGTGTTGGATATGTATATAATCTAAAAAAAGTGTGATGTTTGTCTTGCAGTCAGTGTTGCTTAATTTATTAATTGTTGCCCATACATGATTTTTTTTCATTTATGATTTTTTTTCATTTATGATTTTTTTATTAAATGATACAGTAGTGGTGAGACTTATTTTCTATTCAAACACAGTTTATTATATTACCTGTCATATAGTGCCATTAAAGGCCATTAAGGTTGATGTCAACACAGGCATGGCTCCAGTAAAACAAGCCATAACTCCATTCAACTGTTAAATTGCCTGTATAAAAAGATAAAATGGGCTTTACTTAGCACATGTTTACAATAGTGATAACAATGTCACTATTACTATTTGAAAAATCCTGTTGTACAAAACAAAATGTAGAGAGAAAAATCAGAAAATATACCAAGCAGTGATTAAAAAGGGGAATAACTACATAAAACCAGCAGGGGAGATAACTCGGAAACCAAATGACACCACAACTTGCGAAAAGCAGAAAAACAATCGAAAACCACCGGCATGCAGTTTAGTAAGAAATTATCACAATACAGATAATGCTACCAAATGTACATGAACATAGCTTAGGTTAAACATCTGTGAAATTATAATAATCAGTATATTTCATAATATTTCTGTCAATTTCATGTTATATCGAAACTGTCAATTAATCGCATTGAACCGCGTTGTGCGCAATTTTTACATAGCTGAATTCATCTCAAATTACAGTCAGTCAGTCAGTCACAAAACATTTTCCAAATGATAAACACTGATCAACTGCTTGCGACCGACTGCGATGTTTCTTCAGACGACACTGTACACCATCTCAAAGCAGTGAAAATTGAATACTGACTCATTCGGATCGGAGCGAAAAAATTTGCAGCATAAAACTATACTTACTGAAGCACAACACTATACATGCCAAACATAAATTCAGTACAGATCTGCGAAAAAATATATCAAGGCGACACGGGCAATCTTTTCCGTGAATAATGACAGAACCAGAATTTAATGTTTTATTATGACGCAAAATTCACTTGAATTTCAATGAACACATGAAATTCGGTACATTTTTTCGAAGAAAAATGCGATGCATAGGGATCACTTTGTCGTCCGTCCATCAGTCCGTCACGAAAACTTAACGTTGGCTATAGCTTTCTCACTTCTTGATATTTTTTCATCAAACTTTCAATATATACTCATCATGACAACACTGACATGACCATACTAAAATATAAAGGTCAAGGTCACACTGAAGGTCATTATATGGGTTAAATACTCGTTTTTTTATTCAAGAAAAGTTAACGTTGGTTATAACGTTCCCATTTCTTGATATTTCTTCATCAAACTTTCAATATATACTCAATATATACTCATCATGACACCACCGACATGACCATACTAAAATATAAAGGTCAAGGTCACACTGAAGGTCATTATATTGGTTAAATACAAATTTTCTTCACAAAACTTAACGTTGGTTATAACTTTCTCATTTCTTGATATTTCTTCATCAGACTTTCAATATATACTCATCATGACAACATCGACACGACCATACTAAAATATAAAGTTCAAGGTCACACTGAAGGTCATTATATGGGTTAAATACTCATTTTCTTCACAAAAACTTAACGTTGGTTATAACTTTCTCATTTCTTGATATTTCTTCATCAAACGTTTAATATATACTCATCATGACAACATCGACATGGCCATACCAAAATATAAAGGTCAAGGTCACACTGAAGGTCATTATGTGGGTTAAATGCTGTGGTGCGACTTCCGTTATCCGTCCGTCTGTCCGTAAACTTTTTTTTGTAGCGACTACTCCTCTGAAACTACTGAATGGATTTTCATGAAACTTTACAGAAATGTTGCCCATGAAGTCTAGTTGATCCTAGCAAAAATTCATGTAGATTTGAAATTCAAGATGGCCACCAAATCTAAAAATAGATTTTTAGCTCTACTGATCAGAGATCAGCAGAGCTTATGCCATGGTGCGGCGTCCGTCGTCCGTCTGTCCGTAAACTTTTTTTTGTAGCGACAACTTCTCTGAAACTACTGAATGGATTTTCATGAAACTTTACAGAAATGTTGCCCATGAAGTCTAGTTGATCCTAGCAAAAATTCATGTTGATGTGAAATCCAAGATGGCCGCCAAATCTAAAAATAGGTTTTTAAAAAACAAGTTTGTAGCGACTACTTCTTGAAAACTATAAGTGATATTGATATGGGACTTTTCCTAAAATGATCAGCATGACATGATGTTGGTCCTTGTCAAAAATCATTTTGATTCAACGTTAAACATGGCTGCCAGCGGCCATCTTTGTTTACATAGAATTATATAATGAAAACTTGTAGCGACTACTCCTCTGAAACTACTTGACGGATTTTCATGAAACTTCACAGGAATGTTGCTTTTGATGTCTAATTGATCCTAGCAAAATTTTAGGTCGGCCGGAAATTCAAGATGGCCGCCACGACTAAAAATAAATTTTCAAAATACAAGTTTGTAGCGACTTCTTCTTGAAAACTTTAAGTGATATTGATATGGGACTTTTTCTAAAATGATCAGCATGACATGATGTTGGTCCTTGTCAAAAATTGTTTTGATTCAACGTTAAACATTGCTGCTAGCGGCCATCTTTGTTTACATAGAGTTATATAGTAAAAAATTGTAGCGAATACTCCTTTGAAACTACTTGGCGGATTTTCATGACACTTTACAGGAATGTTGTTCTTAATGTCTAATTGATCCTAGCAAAATTTCAGATCGGCCAGAAATTCAAGATGGCCGCCACAGCTAAAAATAGATTTTTAAAAAAGAAGTTTGTAGCGACTACATCTTGAAAACTATAAGTGATATTGATATGGGACTTTTTGTAAAACGATCAGCATGACATGATGGTTATCAGAGTCAAACATTATTTTGATTTGACTTTAAACATGGCTGCCAGTGGCCATCTTTGTTTACATAGAGTTATATAATGAAAACTTGTAGCGACTACTCCTCTGAAACTACTTGACGGATTTTCATGAAACTTCACAGGAATGTTGCTCTTGATGTCTAATTGATCCTAGCAAAATTTCAGGTCGGCCGGAAATTCAAGATGGCCGCCACGGCTAAAAATAATTTTTCAAAAACAAGTCTGTAGCGACTACTTCCTGAAATCAAAATCAATCAGTAGAGCTTCAAGGTCATTGACCTCTTGTTAAAAAACAAGTTTGTAGCGACTACTTCTTGAAAACCCTAAGTGATATTGATATGGCACTTTTTCTAAAATGATCAGCATGACATGATGTTGGTCCTTGTCGAAAATCGTTTTGATTCAACGTTAAACATGGGTGTCAGCCGCCATCTTTGTTTACATAGAGTTATTTAGTAAAAACTTGTAGCGACCACTCTGAAACTACTTGATGGATTTTCATGAAACTTCACACGAATGTTGTTCTTGATGTCCAATTGATCCTAGCAAAACTTCAGGTTGGCCGGAAATTTAAGATGGCCGCCACGGCTAAAAAAAGATTTTCAAAAAACAAGTTTGTAGCGACTACTTCTTGAAAACTATAAGTGATATTGATATGAGACTTTTTCTAAAATGATCAGTATGACATGATGTTGATCCTTGTCAAAAATTATTTTGAGTTAACGTTAAACATACTTGTAGCGATCTACTCCTCTGAAACTACTTGACGGATTTTCATGAAACTTCACAGGAATGCTGATCTAGCTATCAAAAACCTATCAGTAGAGCTTCAAGGTCATTGACCTCTTGTTATATTTGCAATATGTTTGTAAACTGACTGGATTAAAAAAAAAGAAACAAGTGAGGTATATATTTTACAAATTTGTAAGGAAGATTATGTACTCAAACTTGTTTTGTTAAGGTTACGAAATGTAGCATGCCTTTGTCATTTGTCTAAATCATAGCCTTTTGTTTGGTCTGGTCCAACAAAAAAATATTTACAGTCAAACATCTGACCGGTAGGAGACATCATGTATTGTCATGCAATACTAGAGTATCTTGTTTATATCTCGAAATGAGAAACACTCTGATAGTTTGACTCGCGCTAAAGCACTTGTGAATATATAAATTTTCCTTCTTCTTGATAAAAATAAATCCTTTATTCACTCCAAACATCAAATATCCTCAATATAGTAATGAGTTCAAGAATTATCAAACAACATAATTTTCAAGATGTACAAAGGATATTTGTCTTTGAGTGTGATCACACCGGTAGGTAGATACTCATTAAATTGTCAGGCAGTGCCTACGGTGACACTAATTTAAACTCAGATAATGAACAGTATCTGACCTTCGGCATTTACCAAAAATAAAATGGTGAAAGGTCATATAGTGTTACCCCTGTCGGATCCGTCTGTGTCGAAAATATTGTCCTGACTCAAACTTGGGTAGTTGTTATCCAATCTTCTCCAAACTTGTTCAAAATTTGGCACAATGTCTAGGCTAAGTTTGATAATCGGCCCCATCGCAGCAATAATACCAGAGTTAGGCCCCTTGGAATAATAAAAAATCTATTTAATGTTGTCCGGACTCATATTTTGGGCAGTTGTTATCCAAACTTGGTCAAATTATATATGAGCGTCAATAATGTACACAGAAAATATATAACTCCGTGAGTTCTTGAATAATAAAGATTGTCATGTTTTCAAGTTGAGTACTAATAACAATCGTGTACATATTGGCCACAATGACATATAACTAGTATTGTTTACATTTACAGGTGTGCATCATCAGTTGTCTGAGCCAGTATTGTTTTGCAGGTAAATATTTTTTTAACTTTTCAATAGTACATGAATGAAATATTTGCTGTTTACCTCTCGGGTCAAGGTCAAAGTGGCTGTTAGTAATGCCGTTAGTAAAAATTGAAACTTCAGGCGCCACATTTAATTCTGCAGAATTGTAGTTATTTAAAAGTTTGTATTATCTCAAGCGATCAAACAATGAATGCATGCATTATGGAGTTATATATATTTCTTTTTCCTCGACCCCAGGTAGTGGCTTAATGATAGAGTGTCTAACATTGAACGTTGTATGTGGGTTCAATTCCGGGCCAAAGACTTCATTAACATGGTACTAGTAGCTCCCTTGCTTGAATTTCAGGATATAAATGGAAGTTCTAGGACTTGTCTGCCTGTTGTCAATATAAGGTGACTGGGATGAGCATTATGTCATGTGTCTATGGCGTGGTATTCCAGTGTTGCAGCAATATAAAGTTGAGCATTGACTGTTACAAAAGGACACTGTCATGATATGTCTGAAAGATTGTTATATTATCCGATCTTTAACTATACCAGATTGTTAATATCAATGAAAGCTCGGACAAGTTCGAAAACCAGCGAGATCGGACCAGCAACAGCTGAGTTATGGCCCTTGATTTAGTTAAAAATGCTATGTTTTGCCCCGTTTAGACGATAGGTCCTTCATTTTTCATCCGCCCTTGATTTAGTTAAAAATGCTATATTTTGCCTCGTTAAGACGATCTTGACCAGATTGTTAATATCAATGAAAGTTCGTACAAGTTCAAAAACCAGCCAGATCGACCAGTAACAGAGGAGTTATGGCCCTTGAATTCATTAAAAATACTTTATTTTGCCTCGTTAATACGATAGGGCCTTCATTTTTCATCTGATCTTTACCAGCTTGACCAGATTGTTAATATCAATGGAAGCTCAGACAAATTCAAATTTTAGCTCTACTGGCCAAAGGCCAGTAGAGCTTTGGCCAGTAGAGCTTATGGGATGCCGAGTTGTCCGTCCTTCCGTCCGTCGTTAACTTTTGTCTCGTTAAGACGATAGGGCCTTCATTCCGATCTTTACCAAACTTTAAAAAGTTGTTAATATCAATGAAAGCTCGGACAAGTTCGAAAACCAGCCAGATCGGACCAGTAACAGCGGAGTTATGACCCTTTATTTAGTTAAAAATGCTATATTGCTATATTTTGCCTCGTTAAGACGATAGGGCCTTCATTTTTAGCTCGACTGATCTCTCTGATCAGCAGAGCTTATGCCGTGGTGCGTCGTCCGTCTGTCCGTCTGTCTGTCTGTCCGTCTGTCCGTAAACTTTTATTTGTAGCGACTACTCCTCTGAAACTACTGGATGGATGTTCATGAAACTTTACAGAAATGTTGCCCATAAAGTCTAGTTGATCCTAGCAAAAATTCATGTTGATGTGAAATCAAAGATGGCCACCAAAGCTAAAAAGAGAGTTTTAAAATACAAGTTTGTAGCGACTACTTCTTGAAAACTATAAGTGATATTGATATGGGACTTTTTCTAAAATGATCAGCATGAGACATGATGTCGGTCCTTGTCAAAAATCGTTTTTGATTCGACGTTAAACATGGCTGCTAGTGGCCATCTTTGTTTACATAGAGTTATATAATGAAAACTTGTAGCGACTACTCCTGTGAAACTACTTGATGGATTTTCATGAAGCTTCACACGAATGTTGCTCTTAATGTTTAATTGATCTTAGCAAAATTTCAGGTCGGCCGGAAATTCAAGATGGCCACCATGGCTAAAAATAGATTTTTAAAAAATAAGTTTGTAGCGACTACTTCTTGAAAACTATAAGAGATATTGATATGGGACTTTTTCTAAAATGATCAGCATGACATGATGGTCATCCAAGTCGAACATTATTTTGATTCAATGTTAAACAAGGCTGTCAGTGGCCATCTTTGTTTACATAAGAGTTATATAATGAAAACTTGTAGCGACTACTCCTCTGAAACTTCTTGATGGATTTTCATGAAACTTCACAGCAATGTTGCTCTTGATGTCTAATTGATCCTAGCAAATTTTCAGGTTGGCCGGAAATTCAAGATGGCCACCACAGCTAAAAATAGATTTTCAAAAAACAAGTTTTTAGCAACTACTTCCTGAAATCAAAATCAATCAGTAGAGCTTCAAGGTCATTGACCTCTTGTTCATCCTATTTTTACCAAGCTTTACCACATTGTTAATATCAATGAAAGCTCGGACAAGTTCGAAAACCAGCCAGATCGGACCAGTAACAGCGGAGTTATGGTCCTTGATTTAGTTAAAAATGCTATATTGCTATATTTTGCCTCGTTAAGACGATAGGGCCTTCATTTTTCATCCTATCTTTACCAAACTTTACCACATTGTTAATATCAATGAAAGCTCGGACGCGTTCGAAAACCAGCCAGATCAGACCAGTAAAAACGGATTTATGGCCCTTGATTTTGTTAAAAATGCTATATTTTGCCTCGTTAAGACGATAATGGCTTCATTGTTCGTCCGATCTTTACCAAACTTTATCAGATTGTTAATGTCAATAAAAGCTTGGACAAGTTCGAAAACCAGCCATATCGGACCAGTAACAGTGGAGTTATGGCCCTTGATTTAGTTAAAAATTTTATGTTTTGCCTCGTTAAGACGATAGGGGCTTCATTGTTCGTCCGATCTTTACCAAACTTTATCAGATTGTTAATGTCAATGAAAGCTTGGACAAGTTCGAAAACCAGCCATATCGGACCAGTAACAGTGGAGTTATGGCCCTTGATTTAGTTAAATTTTTTATATTTTGCCTCGTTAAGACGATAGGGGCTTCATTGTTCGTCCGATATTTACCAAACTTTATCAGAATGTAGCGACACAGCCAATCCACCTTTATTATTAAGAGTTCTGAAAAACTTGAATAAGGGTGAAAGAATTATCAAAATCGGTTGATAAACAAAGAAGATATGATTATTTGAAGTTTCTATTTCATAACATATATGGAAGCAGCCATTTTGAGAGCTATGACATCACGGTTCTAAATGACCATATATGGAATATTTATAAATTTGAAAATTTACACATTTATAGGGAAAAATGACAGCAATTGCATGAAAAATATGTAATACTTAATGGCAATAATGCTTTATATGACCAGTAAATGTGTTTGCATTCATTTGCAATGATTTTCTTCGTTTTAAACGATATTTATCAATATTCCATATATGGTAATATGGAACTATGACGTCATAGTTCTAAAATGGCGGCTCCCATATCCGTTTTAGAACAACCTTTAAATGGTCATATATTTTTTGTTTATCATCCGATTTTGATAATTCTTTTACCTTTTTCTAAGTTTTCCAGAACTCTCAATAATAGAGCTTGTTTGGCTGTGTCGCTACATTCCCTTTAATGTCATTGAAAGCTTGGACAAGTTCGAAAACCAGCCATATCGGACCAGTAACAGTGAAGTTATGGCCCTTGATTTAGTTAAAAATTCTATATTTTGCCTCGTTAAGACGATGGGGCCTTCATTTTTCATCCGATCTTTACCAAACGTTATCAGATTGTTAATGTCAATGAAAGCTCGGTAAAGTTCGAAAACCAGCCAGTTCGGACCAGTAACAGCGGAGTTATGGCCCTTGATTTCGTTAAAAATGCTATAATTTGCCTCGTCATACGATAGGGCCTTCATTTTGCATCTGATCTTTGCCAAACTTTACCAGATTTTATGACTTTCTTTTTTCTTTTTTTTTTTTTCTTTTTTTTTTTTCAGTTACCAAATAGGTAACCCATTTATTCTCACCGTGAATGAGTGTGTTGTGGGTCGGGGAGGGCCATCCCACCGCACACTTTACAAAGAAAATTATAACAATATAAAATAGTTGTCACAACACTCACTCATTCTGATACTTTCTTTCCTCTAGTTTCAGTATATATATGTTTTTCTCTTTGAAAAAATAAACTAAGTAAGATGGGAAAATCTTTTCTATTATTAATTTTCAAAATATATGGGTTACCAATTAACTGTCCAGTAGACACACCCTCTGTAAGATTGTTTATAATAAATCTTTAAGTCCAGTTTAATCTGGATTGATTCAGATAATCAGTTGTCAGGATCTTGGTATTAATTTTTGCATAATGTTAATAGTATATTAATCTTCTAGTGCCTCTTTATAGTTTGTCCATTTTTCTGAAAATGATTCCAAGGTATTATTTTTGACGGCTATACATTTAAGGGATTCATATGAATGCTTAAGTCTGTTCTTCATAGCAGTGAGGGATAGTGATTTGTTCAGATGTTTTGATGAAAAAATATAATATTTGATTTCTATAATAATGTAAAGATCGGTTGATGATAGTTTTTTTCATATTATTGAATAAAAATAGTTCTTCTATAAATGTAATATGTATATGCTTAGTTAGTAACCAGGCCTTGATTTCAGTAAGAAATGTTTGTGTTTCTGGACATGACCAAAGCATATGTGGAATGGTCTCGGGTTGGTGGCAAAAATTACAAAGTGGACTGTTAATGGCTTTAATTGTAAATAGTTATTTTTTTGTTGGTAATATTCTATGGTTGATCCTTACCTGAAACCATTGAAGTCTTGTACTAAGTTTATATATAAAAGGGGACATATAAATATCTTTCCATAAGTGATTTTCAATGTTATAAATGTTATCCCACTTCTGTTTAGATGTAGGTTTATCTTCATTTTTGTTTAGTATATCATATATGTTTTTGGTTCCTTTGGTGTTTTTAGTTAGAAGTGCAACATTAGCTAATATTAATGGATTTTGCAGCTTTTTATGGAACTTCTTAATATTTTGTTTAACGTCATACCCTTTAATTGATGCAACTATTCCATTATATTGAATAAAATTTGTTCTAACATTGTACATCTCCTTAAATTCTAGTTCTGAGTAGAAGTCTCCATTGTCTTTAACTAAATCATTTATAAGAAATATGCCTTTGTTATACCATGACTGAATGAATATAGCATTCCCACCAATTTTGAGATTATCGTTATGGAAAATAGGACTTGCTAGAAATTGTTCAGCAGTTTCAGGCTGATTTGTTTCATTAATATATGCATATGATTTTAAAACATCAATCCAAAATGGATTTTTTATCTGTGCAATTAGTATATCTGTATATGTTTTCCCAAAACTTGTTATATTTTTTAAGTTGAGTGTATGCTCAATAATCTGTATCCATTTACCAACTGTAAGTATCCATCTTCTTAACCATGTTGCTTTAAGACCATAAATAAAAGCCTTTAAGTTAATCATTTTAAGCCCTCCTTCAAAGTATTTTTTTACCAGAACACTGTGTTTTATTTTTGCTGGTCCTTCCCATAAGAAATCATAAAAAATTGTATTTATTTGTTTTATAATATTATCATTAGGGTTTGGAAGTGATATTTATAAATAAATGGTTAAACATAGGTAGAAGAAGGGATTTTATTACTGTTATTTTTCCAAATGGGGTTAAGTATCTACGCTTCCATTGTTTGATTAAGTTTTTTATCTTTGTTATTTTTTCTAAATAATTTATATGAGTGAATTTCCACCTTGTTTTGATTGTATCACTGCTGTACTTTTTAATCCCTATCCATATTACTTGTGTTTTATCGAAATTTACCTTAAGCCCTGAATATTTTGCAAAGTAGGATAGCTCATTAAGAGACGTATTTGAACCATCTAATATTGCCGCAGCATCATCTGCATATTGTGAGAATATGAATTCAGTGTTTCCAATAGTTATTCCTGTAATATTTTTAGCTCTACTGATCAGAGATCAGCAGAGCTTATGCGGTGGTGCGGTGTCCGTCGTCCGTCCGTCTGTCCGTCCGTCCGGCCGTCCGTCCGTCTGTCTGTCCGTAAACATTTTTTTGTAGCGACTACTCCTCTGAAACTACTGAATGGATTTTCATGAAACTTTACAGAAATGTTGCCAGTGAAGTCTAGTTGATCCTAGCAAAAATTCATGTTGATGTGAAATCCAAGATGGCCGCCAAATCTAGAAATAGGTTTTTACAAAAACAAGTTTGTAGCGACTACTTCTTGAAAACTATAAGTGTTATTGATATGGGACTTTTTCTAAAATGATCAGCATGACATGATGTTGGTCCTTGTAGAAAATTGTTTTGATTCGACGTTAAACATGGCTGCCAGTGGCCATCTTTGTTTACATAGAGTTATATAATGAAAACTTGTAGCGACTACTCCTCTGAAACTACTGGACGGATTTTCATGAAACTTCACAGGAATGTTGCTCTTGATGTCTTATTGATCCTAGCAAAATTTCAGGTCGGCCGGAAATTCAAGATGGCCGCCACGGCTAAAAATAAATTTTCAAAATACAAGTTGTAGCGACAACTTCTTGAAAACTGTAAGTGATATTGATATGGGACTTTTTCTAAAATGGTCAGCATGACATGATGTTGGTCCTTGTTTTAAATCGTTGATTCAACGTTAAACATGGCTGCCAGTGGCCATCTTTGTTTACATAGAGTTATATAGTAAACATTTGTAGCGACTACTTTTCTGAAACTACTTGGCGGATTTTCATGAAACTTTGCAGGAATGTTGCTCTTAATGTCTGATTGATCCTAGCAAAATTTCAGATCACCCAGAAATTCAAGATGGCCGCCACAGCTAAAAATAGATTTTTAAAAAAGAAGTTTGTAGCGACTACGTCTTAAAAACTATAAGTGATATTGATATGGGACTTTTTGTAAAATGATCAGCATGACATGATGGTTATCAGAGTCAAACATTATTTTGATTCGACGTTAAACATGGCTGCCAGTGGCCATCTTTGTTTACATAGAGTTATATGATGAAAACTTGTAGCGACTACTCCTCTGAAACTACTTGACGGATTTTCATGAAACTTCACAGGAATGTTGCTCTTGATGTCTTATTGATCTTAGCAAAATTTCAGGTCGCCCGGAAATTCAAGATGGCTGCCATGGCTAAAAATAGATTTTCAAAATACAAGTTTGTAGCGACTACTACTTGAAGACTATAAGTGATATTGATATTGGACTTTTTGTAAAATGATCAGCATGACATGATGTTGGTCCTTGTCAAAAATTGTTTTGATTCAACGTTAAACATGGCTGCCAGCGGCCATCTTTGTTTACATAGAGTTATATAGTAAAAACTTGTAGCGACTAATCCTTTGAAACTACTTGGCAGATTTTCATGAAACTTTACAGGAATGTTGCTCTTAATGTTTAATTGATCCTAGCAAAATTTCAGATTGGCCGGAAATTTAAGATGGCCGCCATAGCTAAAATTAGATTTTTAGCTCTACTGATCAGAGATCAGCAGAGCTTATGCCGTGGTGCGGAGTCCTTCGTCCGTCTGTCCGTCCGTCTGTCCGTCTGTCTGTAAACTTTTTTTGTAGCGACTTCTTCTCTGAAACTACTGAATGGATTTTCATGAAACTTTACAGAAATGTTGCCCATGAAGTCAAGTTGATCCTAGCAAAAATTCATGTTGATGTGAAATCCAAGATGGCCGCCAGATCTAAAAATAGGTTTTTAAAAAACAAGTTTGTAGCGACTTCTTCATGAAAACTATAAGTGATATTGATATGGGACTTTTTCTAAAATGATCAGCATGACATGATGTTGTTCCTTGTCGAAAATCGTTTTGATTCGACATTAAACATGGCTGCCAGCGGCCATCTTTGTTTACATAGAGTTATATAATGAAAACTTGTAGCAACTACTACTCTGAAACTACTTGACGGATTTTCATGAAACTTCACAGGAATATTGCTCTTGATGTCTTATTGATCCTCGCAAAATTTCAGGTCGGCCGGAAATTCAAGATGGCCTCCACGGCTAAAAATAGATTTTTAAAAAATAAGTTTGTAGCGACTACTTTTTGAAAACTATAAGTGATATTGATATGGGACTTTTACTAAAATGATCAGCATGACATGATGTTGGTCCTTGTCAAAAATTGTTTTGATTCAACGTTAAACATGGCTGCCAGAGGCCACCTTTGTTGACATACAGTTATATTGTAAAAACTTGTAGCGACTACTCCTTTGAAACTACTTGACAGATTTTCATGAAACTTTACAGGAATATTGCTCTTAATGTCTAATTGATCCTAGCAAAATTTCAGATCGGCCAGAAATTCAAGATGGCCACCACAGGTAAAAATAGATTTTTAAAAAAGAAGTTTGTAGCGACTACTTTTTGAAAACTATAAGTGATATTGATATGGGACTTTTACTAAAATGATCAGCATGACATGATGTTGGTCCTTGTCAAAAATTGTTTTGATTCAACGTTAAACATGGCTGCCAGAGGCCACCTTTGTTGACATACAGTTATATTGTAAAAACTTGTAGCGACTACTCCTTTGAAACTACTTGACAGATTTTCATGAAACTTTACAGGAATATTGCTCTTAATGTCTAATTGATCCTAGCAAAATTTCAGATCGGCCAGAAATTCAAGATGGCCACCACAGGTAAAAATAGATTTTTAAAAAAGAAGTTTGTAGCGACTACGTCTTGAAAACTATAAGTGATATTGATATGGGACATTTTGTAAAATGATCAGCATGACATGATGGTTATCAGAGTCAAACATTATTTTGATTCGACGTTAAACATGGCTGTCAGCGGCCATCTTTGTTTACATAGAGTTATATAATGAAAACTTGTAGCGACTATTCCTGTGAAACTACGACGGATTTTCATGAAACTTCACAGGAATGTTGCTCTTGATGTCTAATTGATCCTAGCAAAATTTCAGGTCGGCCGGAAATTCAAGATGGCCGCCACGGCTAAAAATAATTTTTCATAAAACAAGTCTGTAGCGACTACTTCCTGAAATCAAAATCAATCAGTAGAGCTTCAAGGTCATTGACCTCTTGTTTAAAAAAGAAGTTTGTAGCGACTACGTCTTGAAAACTATAAGTGATATTGATATGGGACTTTTTGTAAAATGATCAGCATGACATGATGGTTATCAGAGTCAAACATTATTTTGATTCGACGTTAAACATGGGTGTCAGCGGCCATCTTTGTTTACATAGAGTTTGTATAGTAAAAATTTGTAGCGACTATTCCTGTGAAACTACTTGACGGATTTTCATGAAACTTCACAGGAATGTTGCTCTTGATGTCTTATTGATCCTAGCAAAATTTCAGGTTGGCCGGAAATTTAAGATTGCTGCCACGGCTAAAAATAATTTTTCAAAAAACAAGTCTGTAGCGACTACTTCCTGAAATCAAAATCAATCAGTAGAGCTTCAAGGTCATTGACCTCTTGTTCTTTTGATCTTTACCAAACTTTACCAGATTGTTAATGTCAATGAAAGCTCGGACAATTTCCAAAACCAGCCAAATCGGACTAGTAACAGCGGAGTTACAGCCCTTGATTTAGTTAAAAATGCTATATTTTGCCTCGTTAAGATGATGAGCCTACATTTTTCATCTGATCTTTACCTAACTTTACCAGATTGTTAATGTCAATGAAAGCTCAGACAAATTCGAAAACCAGCCAAATCAGACTAGTAACAGGGGAGTTATAGCCCTTGATTTAGTTAAAAATGCTATATTTTACCTCGTTAAGACGATAGGCCCTTCATTTTTCATCTGATCTTTGCCAAACTTTAACAAATTGTTAATGTCAATAAAACCTCAGATAAGTTCGGAAACCAGCCACATTGGACCAGTAACAGTGGAGTTATGGCCCTTGATTTAGTTAAAAATGCTATATTTTGCCTCGTTAAGACGATAGGGCCTTCATTTTTCATCTGATCTTTGCCAATCTTTACCAGATTGTTAATGTCAATGAAAGCTCGGATAAGTTCGAAAACCAGCCAAATCGGACTAGTAACAGCGGAGTTATAGCCCTTGATTTAGTTAAAATGCTATATTTTGCCTCGTTAAGACGATAGGGCTTTCATTTTTCATCTGATCTTTGTCAAACTTTAACAGATTGTTAATGTCAATGAAACCTCGCACAAGTTCGAAAACCAGCCACATCGGACCAGTAACAGCAGAGTTATGGCCCTTGATTTAGTTAAAAGTGCTGTATTTTGCCTCGTTAAGACGATAGGGCCTTCATTTTTCATATGATCTTTGCCAAACTTTACCAGATTGTTAATGTCAATGAAAGCTTGGACAAGTTCGAAAAACAGCCAGTTCGGACCAGCAACAGCAAAGTTATAGCCCTTGATTTAGTTAAAAATTCTATATTTTGGCTCGTTAAAGACGATAGGGCCTTCATTTTTCATCCGATCTTTACCAAACTTTACCATCTTGTTAATATCAATGAAAGCTTGGACAAGTTCGAAATCCAGCCAGATCGGTCCAGCAACAGCGGAGTTATGGCCCTTGAATTAGTTAAAAATGCTATATTACGATAGGGCCTTCATTTTTGTCCGATCTTTACCAAAGTTTACCAGATTGTTAATATAAATGAAAGCTCGGAAAACTTCGAAAACCAACCAGATTGGACCAGTAACAGCGGAGTTATGGCCCTTGATTTAGTTAAATATGCTATATTTTGCCTCGTTAATACTATGATAGGGCCGTCATTTTTCATCCGATCTTTACCAAACTTTACCAGATTGTTACTGTCAATGAAAGCTCCACTTAAATTTCAAAACCAGCCAGATTAGACAATTTACACCGGAGTTATGGCCCTTGATTTTCTGAAATATGCTATATTTTGGCCCCATTAAAAAGAGAGGGGCTTCATTTGGCCAGATTTCAGTGAAACTTTTCAAGGATGGTCAGTACCAAGCCTAATTGTACATATCGTCACCCTGTTCCGGTTGAATGATTTTAGCGGAGTTATGTCCCTTTAAAGGTTTTAATACACAAACTTTGTCTGGACTAGTTCTCCTGAACGTCTCCCCACATTTCAACCAAACTTTACAGGAATGATCAGCACCAGGCATCGTAAATGGAGTGTCTACAATAGAATTTGTAGCAACTCTGCAGGTTAGAAGGTTAGGCCCATTCTCCATATTTTTATCTAGATGTAAATGGAGGATGAGCCTGGCATGTTCATCCCTGTTTGGCACCATATAACCTTTCTTGTGTTGTTGCACCGTTAAACCCCAATTCAATTCAGTTCAAAAACTCCTTGCCGGATTTCAACGAATCTTGATGTGGATGATCAGTACCAAGCCTAGTTGCACCTATCATTGCCGTGAATGAATTTTGGCAGCGTTATGACCCCTTGAAGGTTTTTATACACTAACTTTGTACAGATTAGTTCTCCTGAACCTCTGGTTGGATTTCAACGAAACTTGTCAGGATGATCAGTACCAAGCCTAGTTGTGTATATCATCGCCATGTTCTTGTTGAATGATATTTGAAAGAGTTATGGCCCCTTATAGCCAGTACAGCGTCCACAGTAAATATACTGAACCTAACAGCTAACACACCAGTAGACAATACCTTTAATATCTCAATAATAACAATCAATAAATCAAAACTAATTTCATTCTGATAGAGACAAATATCTTGTCAATTTTAAACAAGACGCCCAAGAGGGCCTGTGAACGCTCTACTGGCTAAATATAAAGGGCCATAACTCTTTCAAATATTTCTATTTTCAAATATCAAATACCTACATTGTTACATTTACAGTTGGATGTGATACTAATTCTTGTATCCATGGTCAGTGCACGACTGTTGATGACAATTCATTCACGTGTAACTGTACAGCAACAGGGTATACAGGAGATACATGTGCTGATGGTAAGTGTCTATATTACCAGAAAATGTATATTCGAAGATCAGCAGAGCTTATGCTGTTCTGTTGTCTGTCTGTCCGTTTGTTTATAAACTTTTTTGTTGTGACTCCTTCTATAAAATTACTTGATGGATTTTCATGAAATTTCACAGAAATGTTGCTCTTGATTAAGTAAAAATCAGGTGGACCTAAGTTCAAGATGGCCACCACACCTGAAAATACATTTACCAAATTCAGTTCTTTGGCGAATAGTTTTCAAACCTAACGTATTGATTTAGAACCTTTACCAAAATGAATGGCATGACGTGAGTTGGTCCTTACAAAACAATTTTATTAGCTCTGTTGGCCTTCTTATGGATGGCGAGTTGTACGTCGTCCGTCCATCTCTCCATCCCATTTGGTGTCCGCTCTATAACTCAAAAACTACTAGAGGGACTGCAATGAAATTTCACACAATGATAGAGGGCAATGACTGGAAGTACACAGCTCAAGAACCATAACTCTGTCTTCATTTAAATTAGAGTTATTGACCTTTGTAATTTCATACTTACCGTCTATTCCATTTCATGTCCGCTCTATAACTCAAAAACTACTAGAGGGACTGCAGTGAAATTTCGCACAGTACTAGAGGGCAATGAGAGGAAGTGCTGAGCACAAGAACCATAACTATCGTCATTTAAATTTAGAGTTATTGCCTTTGAAATTTTATACTTGTAATTCGTGTCTGCACATTAACTCAAGAACTACTAGAGGGACTGCAATGAAATTTCACACAATAATAGAGGGCAATGAGAGGAAGTGCACAACATCATATACTGTACTCCTTTTATATTTTTAATATTATATCACCCCATTAGTGCTAAAAGGTGACAAGTGACATTTTTCAAGTTTTGAGATAATCGCATTTGAAAGTTTCAATTCATATCATTTGTTCATTTGAGGACCAATGAACTCAAAACCTGGAAGATATGGACAAAAGTGGTAATTTTATGTGTAATATGAGTTTTAGAGCTATTCTTAACTCCATTGTTTAGTAAAATGTGTATTTTGTATTTAGCACCTTTTGGCATAATTACTTTTTGCAAAATAATTGTGCAAGAAGATGTCAAGTGACAAATAGCACGTTTCGGCACACACACAATAGAAACAAATGATACAATTTTAAAAAACAAAAGCATTCAAATGGCATTGGGCTCCTTCTGGCATGGATCAATATTAAGATTTTCAGCACATATTGTGTTATATGGTACATTTACTCAATACAAAATCTAAGCATTTACTCAATACAAAATCTAAGTCAATCACTTGCAGAAAGCTGAGTTGCAGTTTTCAGAAAAACTTTTTGCTAAGAATAAAACATACAAATTTACACTTCCACTTTATAATAATAATAGGTATTTATATCACACTTGTTTAATCCATTTCACATTAAACAAATTCAACACACACTGCACATGTTTCAAACAATAAATGTTGATTACGCTTTTTAAAGTACATCAACTGGCTGTTACTTTATATTAATTCTGTTTCGTACTCGTTGTCCTAGTCAGGATTGGAATACTGTCCTTCATGGTTTCCAGAATTCTTCTGGAAATATTCATTTGGTACTGATAATTGCAGTTTTTTGTCTCGCCTTTTCGAAGAAAAAAAGAGACGTGTTGCTTTTCTGGCGGCTGCGGCAACATTCAAGTTTTGCGTTTAGGTCATTTCTCACAAACTGTATACACTAGATCTTTCAAACTTTGCTTATAGTTGTATCTTGGGTGGTACATAGCAACGTGACAAAGCAAATGTGCAAGTGACCTTGACCCTCCAAGCAAAGCGCAGATAACTTAATTTTACCTTCAACTTTTGCGTTGAGGTCAATTTCGCGCAAACTGTATGCACTACACCTTTCAAACTTTGTTTATAGTTGTATCTAGGGTGGTACATCGCAACGTGACAAAGCAGATGTGGATGTGACCGTGAATCTCCAAGCAAAGGGCAGATAACCTTATAATTTTTACCTTCAACTTTGGTGTTTAGGTCACTTTTTCACAAACTGTATGCACTAAGACCTTTCAAACTTTGCTTATAGTTGTATCTTGAGTGGTACATTGCAAATGTGGATGTGACTTTCACCATCCAAGCAAAGTGCAGATAACTTTAATTGTTACATTTACATCACTTTCTCATGAACTATAATTATGCACTAGATGTTTTAAACCTAATTTATAGCTTAATCTTTGGAAGACAAAATATTCTATTTTGACATAGTTGTGTCTCGGGTAGTACATCTGTTTGGACGCATGGATTTCATCTATGACCTTGACCTACTTTTTGGAGCTGATGATTTTTAGCTCTACTTTATGGTATGGCGAGTTGTCCGTCGTCCGTCCGTCTGTCGTCTTCTATTAACTTTTACCTTGTTAAGACGATATGGCCTTCATTTTTCATCCGATCTTTACCAAACTTGACCAGATTGTTAATAGCAATGTAAGCTCGGACAAGTTCGAAAACCAGCCAGATCGGACCAGTAACAGCAAAGTTATGGCCCTTGATTTTATTAAAAATGCTATGTTTTGCCTCGTTAATACGATAGGGCTTTCATTTTTCATCTGATCTTTACCACACTTTACCAGATGTTTTGCATTTTTCTTTTTAGCTCTACTGATCAGCGATCAGCAGAGCTTATGCCGTGGTGCGGCGTCCGTCGTCCGTCCGTCCGTCTGTCTGTCCATCCGTCTGTCCGTTAACTTTTTTTTTGTAGCGACTACTTCTCTGAAACTACTGAATGGATTTTCATGAAACTTTACAGAAATGTTGCCCATGAAGTCTAGTTGATCCTAGCAAAAATTCATGTAGATGTGAAATCCAAGATGGCCGCCAAATCTAAAAATAGGTTTTTAAAAAACAAGTTTGTAGCGACTACTTCTTGAAAACTATAAGAGATATTGATATGGGACTTTTTCTAAAATGATCAGGATGACATGATGTTGGTCCTTGTCGAAAATTGTTTTGATTCTACGTTAAACATGGCTGCCAGCGGCCATCTTTGTTTACATAGAGTTATATAATGAAAACTTGTAGCGACTACTCCTCTGAAACTACTTGAAGGATTTTCATGAAACTTCACAGGAATGTTGCTCTTGATGTCTAATTGATCCTAGCAAAATTTCAGGTCGGCCGGAAATTCAAGATGGCCACCACGGCTAAAAATAGATTTTTAAAAAATAAGTTTGTATCGACTACTTCTTGAAAACTATAAGAGATATTGATATGGGACTTTTTCTAAAATGATCAGCATGACATGATGGTTATCCGAGTCGAACATTATTTTGATTCGACGTTAAATATGGCTGCCATTGGCCATCTTTGTTTACATAGAGTTATATAATGAAAACTTGTAGCGACTACTCCTCTGAAACTACTTCACGGATTTTCTTGAAACTTCACAGGAATGTTGCTCTTGATGTCTAATTGATCCTAGCAAAATTTCAGGTCGGCCGGAAATTCAAGATGGCCGCCACTGCTAAAAATAGATTTTCAAAAAACAAGTTTGTAGCGACTTCTTCCTGAAAACAAAATCAATCAGTAGAGCTTCAAGGTCATTGACCTCTTGTTTATTATTAGTATATTGTTTTTGTTAGCTCGACTGATCAGATATCAGCAGAGCTTATGCCGTGGTGCGGCATCCATCGTCCATCCATCCGTCCATCTGTCCGTAAACTTTTATTTGTAGCGACTACTCCTCTGAAACTACTGGATGGATATTCATGAAACTTTACAGAAATGTTGCCCATGAAGTCTAGTTGATCCTAGCAAAAATTCATGTTGATGTGAAATCCAAGATGGCCACCAAAGCTAAAAATAGATTTTTAAAATACAAGTTGTAGCGACTACTTCTTGAAAACTATAAGTGATATTGATATGGGACTTTTTCTAAAATGATCAGCATGACATGATGTTGGTCCTTGTCGAAAATCGTTTTGATTCGACGTTAAACATGGCTGCCAGCGGCCATCTTTGTTTACATAGAGTTATATAATGAAAACTTGTAGCAACTACTACTCTGAAACTACTTGACGGATTTTCATGAAACTTAACAGGAATGTTGCTCTTGATGTCTAATTGATCCTCGCAAAATTTCAGATCGGCCAGAAATTCAAGATGGCCACCACAGCTAAAAATAGATTTTCAAAATACAAGTTTGTAGCGACTACTTCTTGAAAACTATAAGTGATATTGATATGGGACTTTTACTAAAATGATCAGCATGACATGATGTTGGTCCTTGTCAAAAATTGTTTTGATTCAACGTTAAACATGGCTGCCAGAGGCCACCTTTGTTGACATACAGTTATATAGTAAAAACTTGTAGCGACTACTCCTTTGAAACTACTTGACAGATTTTCACGAAACTTTACAGGAATATTGCTCTTAATGTCTAATTGATTCTAGCAAAATTTCAGATCGGCCAGAAATTCAAGATGGCCACCACAGGTAAAAATAGATTTTTAAAAAAGAAGTTTGTAGCGACTACGTCTTGAAAACTATAAGTGATATTGATATGGGACATTTTGTAAAATGATCAGCATGACATGATGGTTATCAGAGTCAAACATTATTTTGATTCGACGTTAAACATGGCTGTCAGCGGCCATCTTTGTTTACATAGAGTTATATAATATTTTTTTTTTATGTTTATATTTCCTTTTTTAGCTCTACTGATCAGAGATCAGCAGAGCTTATGCCGTGGTGCGGTGTCCGTCGTCCGTCTGTCTGTCTGTCCGTAAACTTATATTTGTAGCGACAACTCCTCTGAAACTACTGGATGAATATTCATGAAACTTTGCCCATAAAGTCTAGTTGATCCTAGCAAAAATTCATGTTGATGTGAAATCCAAGATGGCCGCCAAAGCTAAAAATAGAGTTTTAAAATACAAGTTTATAGCGACTACTTCTTGAAAACTATAAGTGATATTGATATGGGACTTTTACTAAAATGATCAGCACGACATGATGTTATTTTGATTCGACGTTTAACATGGCTGCCAGTGGCCATCTTTGGTTACATAGAGTTATATAGTAAAAATTTTTGCGACTACTCCTCTGAAACTACTTGACGGATGTTCATGAAACTTCACAGGAATGTTGCTCTTGATGTCTAGTTGATCCTAGAAAAATTTCAGGTCGGCCGGAAATTCAAGATGGCTGCCACAGCTAAAAATAGATTTAAATTAATAAGTTTGTCGCGACTACTTCTTCAAAACTTTAAGAGATATTGATATGGGACTTTTTCTAAAATGATCAGTATGACATGATGTTGGTCCTTGTCGAAAATCGTTTTGATTTGACGTTAAACATGGCTACCAGCGGCCATCTTTGTTTACATAGAGTTATATAATGAAAACTTGTAGCGACTACTCCTCTGTAACTACTTGACGGATTTTCATGAAACTTCACAGGAATGTTGCTCTTAATGTCTTATTGATCCTAGCAAAATTTCAGGTCGGCCGGAAATTCAAGATGGCCGCCACAGCTAAAAATAGATTTTCAAAAAACAAGTCTGTAGCACTACTTCCTGAAATCAAAATCAATCAGTAGAGCTTCAAGGTCATTGACCTCTTGATTTATTTTTAGCTTGACTATCGAAGAGCTGATGCCGTGGTGCGGTGTCCGTTGTCCGTCCTTCTGTCCGTAAACTTTTTTTGTAGCGACTACTCCTCTGAAACTACTGGATGGATTTTCGTGAAACTTTACAGAAATGTTGCCCATGACGTCTAGTTGATCCTAGCAAAAATTCATGTTGATGCCAAATCCAAGATGGCTGCCAAAGCTAAAAATAGATTTTTAAAAAACAAGATTGTAGCAACTACTTGAAAACTATAAGTGATATTGATATGGGAGTTTTTCTAAAATGATCAGCATGACATGATGTTGGTCCGTGTCGAAAATTGTTTTGATTCGACGTTAAACACGGCTTCCAGCGGCCATCTTTGTTTACCTAGAGGTATATAGTAAAAACTTGTAGCGACTACTCCTCTGAAACTCCTCTGAAAGTACTTGAGGGCTGGCGTGGCGCAGTCGGTAGCGCGGTGGATTTGTAACCAGAGGCCCCGGGTTCAATCCTCCGTGGTGCCACTGAGTTCCGTCGGTGTGTTCTTGGGCAAGACACTTTCCCTTAGCCTCGTCCGTCGGATGGGGACGTAAACCGGGCGGTCCCGTGTATTGGTCTATCCTCCGAGCACGTTAAAGAACCATAGGAATCTATTCGATAGTAAGAGTAGGGCACGGTTCCCGGAATCCTATGTATCCTTCCCCTCTCTCTGGGGCGACTCTAAATAACCTATACTGTGTTGATGAGCCGTTAAACAACATTCAATTCAATTCAATTCTAAAAGTACTTGATGGATTTTCATCGAACTTCACAGGAATGTTGCTCTTGATGTCTAATTGACCCAAGGAAAATATCAGGTTGGCCCGAAATTCAAGATGGCCGCCATGGCTAAAAAAATAGATTTTTAAAAAACAAGTTTGTAGCGAATACTTTTTGAAAACCATAAGTGATATTGATATGGGACTTTTTCTAAAATGACATGATGTTGGTCCTGGTCGAAAATCCTTTTGATTCTACATTAAACATGGCTGCCATCTTTGTTTTCATAGAGTAATGTAGTAAAAACGTAAAAACGTAGCGACTACTCCTCTGAAACTACTTGACGACGGATTTTCATGAAACTTCAATGAAATATTGCTCTTGATATCTAGTTGATCCTAGCAAAATTTCAGGTCGGCAAGAAATTCAAAATGGCCGCCACAGCTAAAAATAGATTTTTGAAAATCAAGTTTTTAGCATCTGCTTCTTGAAAACTATAAGTGAAATTAATATTGATTTTTAGCTCTACTGATCAGAGATCAGCAGAGCTTATGCCGTGGTGCGGCGTCCGTCCGTCTGTCTGTCTGTCCGTCCGTCTGTCTGTCCGTAAACTTTTTTTTGTAGCGACTACTCCTCTGAAACTACTGAATGGATTTTCATGAAACTTTACAGAAATGTTGCCCATGAAGTCAAGTTGATCCTAGCAAAAATTCATGTAGATGTGAAATCCAAGATGGCCGCCAAATCTAAAAATAGATTTTTAAAAAACAAGTTTGTAGCGACTATTTCTTGAAAACTCTAAGGGATATTGCTATGGGACTTTTTCTAAAATGATCAGCATGACATGATGTTGGTCCTTGTCGAAAATCGTTTTGATTCGACGTTAAACATGGCTGCCAGCGGCCATCTTTGTTTACATAGAGTTATATAATGAAAACTTGTAGCGACTACTCCTCTGAAACTACTTGACGGATTTTCATGAAATTTCACAGGAATGTTGCTCTTGATGTCTAATTGATCCTAGCAAAATTTCAGGTCGGCCGGAAATTCAAGATGGCCGCCACGGCTAAAAATAGATTTTTAAAAAATAAGTTTGTAGCGACTACTTCTTGAAAACTATAAGAGATATTGATATGGGACTTTTTCTAAAATGATCAGCATGACATGATGTTGGTCCTTGGCGAAAATCGTTTTAATTCGACGTTAAACATGGCTGCCAGCGGCCATCTTTGTTTACATAGAGTTATATAATGAAAACTTGTAGCGACTACTCCTCTGAAACTACTTGACGGATTTTCATGAAACTTCACAGGAATGTTGCTCTTGATGTCTAATTGATCCTAGCAAAATTTCAGGTCGGCCGGAAATTCAAGATGGCCGCCACGGCTAAAAATAGATTTTTAAAATACAAGTTTGTAGCGACTTCTTCTTGAAAACTATAAGTGATATTGATATGGGACTTTTTCTAAAATGATCAGCATGACATGATGGTTATTCAAGTCGAACATTATTTTGATTCGACGTTAAACATGGCTGCCAGTGGCCGTGTTTGTTTACATAGAGTTATATAATGATAACTTGTAGCGACTACTCCTCTGAAACTACTTGACTGATTTTCATGAAACTTCACACGAATGTTGCTCTTGATGTCTAATTGATCCTTGCAAAATTTCAGGACGGCCGGAAATTCAAGATGGCCACCATGGCTAAAAATAGATTTTTAAAAAATAAGTTTGTAGCGACTACTTCTTGAAAACTATAAGAGATATTGATATGGGACTTTTTCTAAAGTGATCAGCATGACATGATGGTTATCCGAGTCAAACATTATTTTGATTCAATGTTAAACATGGCTGTCAGTGGCCATCTTTGTTTACATAGAGTTATAAAATGAAAACTTGTAGCGACTACTCCTCTGAAACTACTTGACGGATTTTCATGAAACTTCACAGGAATGTTGCTCTTGATGTCTAATTGATCCTAGCAAAATTTCAGGTCGGCCGGAAATTCAAGATGGCCACCACGGCTAAAATAGATTTTCAAAAAACCAGTTTGTAGCGACTACTTCCTGAAATCAAAATCAATCAGTAGAGCTTCAAGGTCATTGACCTCTTGTTTCTAAAATCAGCATGACACGGTGTTGGTCCTTGTCAAAAAATCATTTTGGTTCAACATTCACCATGGCTGCCAACGGACATCTTTGTTTACATAGAATTATATAGTAAATACTTGTAGCGACTACTCTTATATAGTAAATACTTGTAGTGACTACTCCTCTGAAACTACTTGAAGGATTTTCATGAAACGTAACAGAAATGTTTGCACTTGATGTGTAGTTGATCCTAACAAAATTTCAGGTCGGCCCAAAATTCAAGATGGCCACCATGGCTAAAAACATAAAACTTCTTGAAAACTATAAATGATATTGATATCAGGGTTCGACACTAACGCTAGTCCGCTAGTCCTGTGCCCACCTGTTTTTCAGGAGGACTACCTAAACGTGAAAGTTGGCTAGTCCGTCGGACTAGTAATTTTTCGAGCCCCATTATAGATATTACGGCCGTAAAATACACATTCCTAATATAGGGCCAGGGTCACGCGATTTGGCGAAGTTGCTTAAAACTTCGCTATGATTTGGCCGACTTCGCTTTTTATCCATGTGGAGCGAAATTTGAGTCGCCGTCAATTTCGGCAATTTCAAATGCGATTAACCTCATAATTAACAAAACCCTCTAAATTACACAATCAGCGCGTGTTTCACAAGTACCTTATTTAATCCCATTACCGATTGGTTTATAATCAAAACCATCATATTTTTCCGTGTGGTGAATAATTAAAAATCTTACTACAAACTATTATGCAAGGGCGCGGTTATGATTAGACGAGATACTTTGAAACTGATTTCTCCTGCGATAAATCAATTTAAAAGGCGGTGTATAATTATATGATTGACATCGGCACAGTTGTAAAGAACCTTTGCGGCGGTCATCAATAAGCAAAAGTGTGAACTTCTATTGTGTGTTTTACTGAGGGCTAATTATGAAATAAAGAAATGTGTTTGGTACACAATCAATTTGGTATAAAGCGAGTTTGTTTGTGATTGTTTTATAGACGAGAGAAATAACTTATCTATGTCTATGGATTAGGTAATGATTTTTTGTTTTGTTACTCATTGCGGGTATGAATGAAAAATAGGTTTTGGTAATTGTCGAATAATTAGTATTTTTCAATGAAAATGAAGATCAGAATAATATTGCATTCGATCAATATGTGTGAAGTTGGTTAGGGCAGAAAATGCATCTTAATCTCACTTCGGTCAAAGACGTAAAAAGCTGATGAAAGTCTGCCTGGGGACCAGAAACCGAAAAAAATAAAGTTTTACAGTTGGTATCTTCAAGACGAAAACCATTTTTGACACTGTTCACTTTGAAGTTTGTCTCCTGTTATACACCTGTTTTGTTTTTTTGTGCTAAATGCACCGTTCTCTTGGAAGGACCATCTAGTTCTCAGGAGGACTATTAGATTGTTAAAGTCACTAGTCCTCCGGACTACCCGTTTAAAAAAGTTAGTGTCGAACCCTGGATATGGGACTTTTTCTAAAATGATCAGTTTGACATGATGTTGATCCTTGTTGAAAATAATTTTGATTCAACATTAAACATGGTTGCCAGTGGCCATCTTTGTTTACATAGAGTTATATATAAAAACTTGTAACGACTATTCTGAAACTACTTGACAGATTTTCATGAAACTTCACAGGAATGCTGATCTAGCTTTCAGAACCTGTCAGTAGAGCTTCAAGATCATTGACCTCTTGTTTAGTTACTAAAATGTTTACAAACTTTCATTTAAGCATTATTGACCTTTTTATTAGCTCTACTGATCAGAGATCAGCAGAGCTTATGCCGTGGTGCGGCGTCCGTCGTCCGTCTGTCCGTCCGTAAACTTTTATTTGTAGCGACTACTCCTCTGAAACTACTCGATGGATATTCATGAAACTTTTCAGAAATGTTGCCCATGAAGTCTAGTTGATCCTAGCAAAAATTCATGTTGATGTGAAATCCAAGATGGCCACCAAATCTAAAAATAGGTTTTTAAAAAACAAGTTTGTAGCGACTACTTCTTGAAAACTCTAAGTGATATTGATATGGGACTTTTTCTAAAATGATCAGCATGACATGATGTTGGTCCTTGTCTAAAATCGTTTTGATTCGACGTTAAACATGGCTGCCAGCGGCCATCTTTGTTTACATAGAGTTATATAATGAAAACTTGTAGCGACTACTCCTCTGAAACTACTTGACAGATTTTCATGAAACTTCACATGAATGTTTTTTTATAATATAATATCTTTATTTTCAACATTATTTTCATACATGGTTTATATATACATTTTGATTTAAAACATATATAATAAAGTGTAGACTTAAAGATAATACGATGTTTTTGGTTTTTGTGGAAGATTTCTGCCCGATCATGTTTTTTTTTTTTAATGGATTATATTTTTACCATTCATACTAAAAGAGAGAAATTCAGCAACAACAACAAACAATACCAAAACAACAACAACAACAAAAAATACACAATACCCATCGCATTATGTATTTTCATTATTTACTCATTTGAATGTGCCTATGCTTGTAAGTTATTTTATTTAAAATTGACTACTAATAATGGCTCTATTTCTCGTTTTGTTGAAAGAAGAAAAAGGAGCTGGAATCTTCCACATATATATGTAACAAAAATATCTATACAATGTTCCATTAATACAATTTGTTGGAATAAAGTTGTTGGTTCTTAAATAAAAAAAAGGAAAAGTATTTTCCTGAAATATTATACAGAATTCAATGACTAAATATATTAAATTTAAAAAGTTTTCAAGAACAATCAATTTGCTTACTTGGGAATTACAATGTCAACACATTGAATACTATATAATACCACAAAGGAAAAAAAAACCTTTGGAGAGAAATGTAGTCTAGTAAAAAAAGAAGATTTACTAAGTGTAATTAGAAAAAATAATAAAAAAATAAATAAATTTATAATATTAAAAAACAAAACAAAACGAACAAAAAAAAAACGAGTACCAGCCAAGGTGATGTTTAACATTATTTATTTTTAAAGAGTAACTATGGATGTGCGTTTTCCCTTTCAAAAACAAGATATGAAAATTAATTTAGGAGAAAGGATCTCCATTTGCTGTTATGTTTGTCTATTTTGTCATTTTTAAGAGCAATTTCTTTTTCGATTTCTATACTTTTAAATAAATATGTTTTGTAACCTAAACAACTTGGAATGGTTTTCCTACATTTGTTTATGTAATTGAAGTATTTTGCATTTATAATTATGAAATTCAATACATTTACATGTGTTTGCGTATTAACTATACCAAAGGTTATATTTTGCAAACTCAAGTTAATATGTATGTCATGTGTAATTAAGAACCTATGCAGATCTGACCAGAAAGATTGTGTATGTATACATTCCCAAAATAAATGATTTACTGTTTCTGTTTGCATTGCACAGAAATCGCAAAGATTAGAATTAGCAATTTTAAATTTCAGTAATTTGTTTTAAAACTCTTGTTCCCAACTGTGTTGTTGTATAATTTCCCAACTGTGTTGTTGTATAATATCATTGTTAATCTCGTTTCGTAATTGATAATTGTACAAAAATTTGTTTGTATAATTGGATTTTTGAAGTTTTTCTAAAAGATTTGGTGTAACGTTTTGTGGATTGATTTGTTCGTTTTTTATTTTATTTTTGAAATTTTGGGGAATACATGATATTAATGATGTATACTTGAGAAAATCTTTCTGTGGTATGTCATATAGGTAAGCAAAAAATTCAAAATTATAAAATTGTTTGCGTCTATAATCATATATGTGTTCAAAATATTTTATACCATTATAAAGCCAGTCTCTATGATATATTGGTTTGCCGTTTACTTTTATGTTTGAGTTATTCCATATTATACTTTTGCTTACTGTTTTAACTTCAGCGTGTTTATTTATTTTTTCCCATGCACTAAGTATATTTTGTAAAAAAAGGTTTTTTTCGAACATTTTTTTGATATCGTTTTCATTAATGTTGCATTCAAAAATTGTATTTCCTCCATATTTTTCTAATTCATATAAATATATTTGTTTCCATTGACCGGCTGTATTGTCCATTAACCTTTTTATCCAGCTGGCTTTAAGAGAGTATATAAATTTCTGTATATCAATCATTTTAATACCCCCATTGGTCTATAGATAGCTTACGACAACATTACAATTGCAAGATACTCAACTTGCCTTAATCCACGAACGGAAAAACTTCCCCAAATACCCTTCCCGGGACTCCCGGCACCAAGGGCGCCGCCAAATACACCCGTACAAGCAAGAGTCACACAGAGTTACGTCCTCTTTCCGTCGTGGCGTCATCGGTAAAGAACGCGATAAATCGACGGTCTCAAAATATTTGTCTTTTTCCACGTAACAAATGGTTTTAATTGTTTTATTACTTTAAATTTACTTCCCATATGTTATTTTCTTACGAGTTTATGATCGTAATTGGTGTTTTTTACACCGACTTTTGTTCTTTACGCAGTTAATTCAGACCGCAATTCGTAAACAAACCATATGCTATCTACTTCCGGTTTACCAACATTTGTAAATTCTGTCGAAAAATAGCTTTTAACTTCTATTAGAAGTTTTGAATTTGACACCGGAACGTAGACACCCCTCCTACTCGTGTCTACACTCCAGTAAATAGTTTTCTTATATTATTGGGTTCGTGTTGTTTGTTATATAATCACAGTTGGTGCTTTTAGAACACCTTCTGCTGTTATTTTCTTATATTTCAGTAACAGCAATGGGGAGTGGGACCTTAGTCTAATTGGGAGTCGGGCCCTAGCCCACTACGGCCCGTCCGGACTCCCAGGGATTGGAAACGTCACCCGTACGAAGTCCTGACCTTCTATCGGTGACGTCCCCCAACCCAGCCATATGCAGTCCCATTCCCCACCCACTCCTGTGAAGGAAACAGCAATGGGGAGTCGGGCCCTAGCCCACTACGGCCCGTCCGGACTCCCAGGGATTGGAAAGGTCACCCGTACGAAGTCTCGACCTTCTATCGGTGATGTCTCCCAACCCAGCCATATGCAGTCCCATACCCCACCCACTCCTGTCCGGGGGACCATGGTGACTCAGATAACTCTCTACCTCGTGGGTACACTGTTGGAGTGGTCGCATTCGCTTGGAGACAACCAAAACAAAGGTTACTCGTTCCTTTGTAGCTCAATAGCCCGCTTAGCTCAGTCAATGAACGACGTCGACTATCTTGCGCTCACTAAAGAAAGTCCCGTACCCCACCCACTCCTGCTCAAGCTACCAGGTAGTGCGGGGGTCACGCCGACTACAAACTCTCTGCCTCATGGGTAATCTGAAGGTCCTCAGAACAGATTCCATTCACTCCTCCAGGTCACCTTTCAGAGAGTCAACACACAGAGGGCGGTCTAGGAGCAACCGTCACCTGTCTAGAGACAGCTCAGGTAATACTTCCTCAGCTGAAATTTATGCTTTTAAGCACGGCCTAGGGCCGAAAGGGTATTCTTACGGTATTCTTACTGTATTCAATACCGTTGTTATGGTTAGGGCCACCTAACGAAGGATATAGTCTCTTCTGAAGGTCTCTGCTAGTATAAAATCCAGACTAGTTGTCTGGAGGGAAGCTAAATAAGACTTCTTTCTATGGTATGGGAAGAGGACTTAGGTTTCTGTGTTGGTACTCACATGTAAGGGAAGTTTCTGTCATGGGTCACAATTATCTGTTATTATAATTTCTTACGTGTTGTATAATCACAGATTAAATAGAATAGAATAGAATATTTTATTGTAATATTCATAACAATGTGAACATGACATTGAACTAACAGGTAATCAAATCATATGATAGCAATTAAGAAATAAAGATAAACATATGGATTACCTGTCAGGAGGGCCTAATGGTCTAATGCGCCAGACTCAAGGTTATACCTTCATAAACGAGTGTTCTGGTCCACGACCTTACACGTGGTTTCAGATCCCACTTCTGACACATACTTTTAACATACTAGTAAAATGTGTCAGAGACACTTTCCTTGTTCTTCCTTTTCAGTGTGGTGTCAGAAACACTTACCATCAATAGGACTGAGACCTCTTTAGGAAATCATACTTTCCTAGACGGTGCTCCCTACTGGGAAAGGCCTTTTTAATTCATAGGGAAGTCATATCTTCCTACTGACAGGGCGCTCTATACAGGCCATCTACATCAGAGAAGGTAACCTCGATAGAAGTCGATACCTGCTGTCGAGTTCCGTCACAAGAATATCAAGGATGATGTAAGTGACTACGGCTTCTCCGTCATACTCTAATGATTATGGTAAGAATTCATGGCCTTCGCCATAACGTGCATAGGTTTCAGCGTTAATTGTAGCCACAGTCTTAAGAAGTAAATCAGTTTATTTCTTGCTGTATATGGTTTTCCTTATCAGGACACCTAATTCAACTTGTCCTATCGCCTTGTTGAGTACTGTTTGTGGCAGGACTAAGATGATTATTGCCAGTCTATGGATTATGCTCATCAGACTTGCAGGTATATGAGCATTTATTTTATTTAGCGCCGGTAGTATTTATATCAAGGGGTGTCATTAAGAGGTAGGCGGTTAATTCGCCCTGCTACTTAAACCTTTCTACCAGGCTAATATGAATACTTTTACTAATATTGTATACTAGTATCTATCTAATACCCGGCTACTTTGCTCTGTGTGCCTCTTACTTGAAAAGTTAATGATATCTATGTACATGTATATCACCACCTTTTTTGAGGTAAGTTATATAAATTAATTACAGTGGCAGATGCTGTTTTATTCATTTGCACATGCAGTTGCTGGCTGAGTCTTCCTTTTGCTGGTAAGTTGATATGGGGGACTTCCGTGGCTGAGTGGTTAGTCTCTTACTTGATATCACTGCCACTCACCTCTGTTTTATGATGGTGTCCCGGTTAGCTCAGTTGATAGAGCTTTCGCCCTGTAAGGGAGGAGTCCGGTTTTACGTGTCCCATACCAGCCACAAAGACAACTGGCATCTTGTTGTTGTTTTTTGTGGATATTATGATATACCTTATATTTCATTGTTTGTGTTTCACTTGTGAAATATCGACAGACATAATGCCGCTGTTGACCTTTTGACGTCTCTGTTTTAGCGCATTATGTTTTGCTGCTTAAGTATCAAGGTTAGAGTACATAATAAGTTATTAATAGAATCATTTTTGGTTTGTCGTGAATATAAGGATTTTCTTATTAGAAAAACTTATTTTCACCAGAGCCTTAGCACGAGTGTATTATGCGTGTTTTCTCACTGATACACCTGTGGGGTTTTGGGATTACCCTAGGGTTGATTAAGGTCTCCTTCTGTACCGCTTAAATCTCCACGGGGTACCTCCAGAGCCGGAGCTGCAAAGCGAAGGCGACGGTACTAATGAGCGGGCAGCCAAGCACGGGCTGCTCTCCGCCCCCGGTTTACACCTGTTAGGCAGTTTCAGTACGGAGTAATCGGCTTCAAAGCCGCTATCCTCAACCCTAAGTGGGTTTGTTCGCGGTTCCTCTGACTAAGCCTTGTCTGATGGAGTTCTTCGTCATTCATCTCTTACCTCTGGGGTTGCGTTCCTTGTGTAGCTTATTAGATGCGGTTTCAGGACATAACACTCCTTTTCTTGCAGCTAAGATCATTGTCCAGTTTCTAGATTCCTTACCCCTCCCACTTCTCCATACAGTCATACAGTTAATGGGCTGTAGTGCCAGGGTTCGTTCTCCATTAGCCCTAGGGGTACTGATGATAGTTGGCGTATTTGTTTTTCATACCCCCTCCTGTTTAATATTGCTAGAACCAGGATACATTCTCCTTGTTTTCTATCAGTTTAGAGAGTAGGTCTATCAGTATGAGTAAGTTCCTAACATTATGGTAGGCTATACTATTGTTAGACCCGGCTTCTAATCCGTACATTAATTATGCCATAAGAGCCGGACTTCTCTTTTTGAAGTCTTTCCTTCAGGCAGTTTGAGATACATCTGGCATCTATTTATTTATTGGTTCTATATGCCACATTCGTATGGAAACACAGTTTCTTTTCGGCTAGATCTTTTGGAAGGCCACATCTTTACTCATGCCATGTTAAAATTTCGTTGGCCTTTTACTTAAACACAGATTTGGGGGTGAATGCGTGTGCACAACCACATTCAAGGTGACATTCTGCCTTGGTCAGAACAAAGGGGGGGGGGTGCGTGCCCGTACACAGCCACATTCAAGGGGACATTCTGCCGTGGTCTAGGGGTTTCGTAGAGCTGCCCTAAATGCATGTCTAAGGATCTCTCAGTTTGGCTTAGAGGGCCACATGGTAGGTTTGTTCACTAACTAGGTGTGTTGCCCTGAATAAATAAATTATTTTATTATTTACGCCTGGTTTATTTACGCCTGGCTCTATTTACGCCTGGTTTTATTTATGCCTGGTTTTTGGCCAGGCGGACTCATTTACATATTACGCCTCATTTTACGCCTGGTTTCTACATTCTTATCAAAACCACCTGTACGCCTGGTCACCATCAAAATTACACCTGGTTTAGTTATCAATATTACGCCTGCTTACGGGCGTCGCAGTTCGTACGGGCAGCACTTCTGTCCATCTTGATTTCTTCCCTAAGCGGGGTTTATATCAGGTTTTACAGTCTACCTCTGCCACTGATTCATTCGGAATCAGTATGCAACCTCACGTTTGTCGATTCAAACTACATCTTCAGACTTCAGTTTCTGTAATAGTTGCTCACACAATTGTACCTCTAGGAGGTCCTTCACTGGGTTACTCTGAGGTCACAGAGGTTTAGCTGGTTAGAATAAGTGTAACGCATTGTTTGTTTACACTTCCACCGCAGTCGGAGTTGGGTTTTTTCTTGTTTCCCACTTTGAGCTTATATCACTCCCCCTCTTAGTTTAGAATACTTAGAAGTTAAAGTGGCTCTTTTTGGCCTGTTTGACTTCTGTTCTCCGGCCCTCCTTTGTACTTTTCGGTTAATCTTAGATAGACTACCCTTTAGACTATCTTCTTTTAGCCTTGTGGCTCAGATTTAGTGAGCCCATTCTAGGAACTGAAGTGTCATCAGGCTCATGCTACTAAAGGGATCTCGTTTAACCCCTTCTGGGGATATTCCAGTAACAATCTGTTTGGTTTTGTCTGGGTGTATACCTAATGCAACTCCAATAAGGCTACTAAAGTCAGAGCCTTTATATTCTTAAAATTCACAAATTATTTGTTAGATTCTATCTTAAATAATTTTTCACTGGGTCCAGTTCTTACTACCCAGTCAGTCATGGGGTTGTGCTGCTCTGCCAGTTAGCTGACTTGGCCTTGCCCAAGTCTGTAACTTTGGGCATACAAATCGGTTGCAGTTTTATTTATTATTTTGCTTATCTTGGTTTGTAAGCACTTCATACCACTATGTTCCAAAGGTGTTTGGTTTATACATATTGTATTGTTCATAGTATTCTATGCTTCACACAGTTATCTTGTGTTCATAGTTACATTACAGCTCAGTTATGAAGCTGTTATTTTAAGTATTGAATCAGGGGGTCGATACTTATTTAAATGATCTATGTAATACTAAAAAATTTCTGTTCCATGGATTAGCTTGAAATTGCCGATTATAATTTTAGATGGTGGTGGACTTATTGTCCTTGAACGAATTGAAGGACTTATGAGGTTGCCATATTCACCTTGTAACGTTCATCTGCCCATCTAAGAAGTTTTAGAGGCTCCTCCTACTGGCTGTATCGCCAGTCAGGATCCCAGATTACGCTATGGTGAGTGTAAGTTGCTTGGGTTCATGCTCTCTTCTGCTTTAATTTCTTGTAATTAGAGCAGGTTTGAGCGTGCTTTGTTACTTGTTGTTCAGAGTTGTTCAAATCCCCTTTACATATTCGGGCACTCATAACAGGTTACATTGTACCACCCCAGCTCATTGTGTTAAAGTCGCAATTGTAATGTTGTCGTAAGCTATCTATAGACCAATATGAAAAATTTTGTTAATTTTAATATTTGTCTATTATACTTACGACAACATTAACTACCCACCCCTCCTTAATTTAGGACTTATTTGCGGAAAGAGGACGTAACTCTGTGTGACTCTTGCTTGTACGGGTGTATTTGGCGGCGCCCTTGGTGCCGGGAGTCCCGGGAAGGGTATTTGGGGAAGTTTTTCCGTTCGTGGATTAAGGCAAGTTGAGTATCTTGCAATTGTAATGTTGTCGTAAGTATAATAGACAAATATTAAAATTAACAAAATTTTTCATATTCTCGTAATCTTGTATAAGTGTGGCTTTTTTAATTTTGCTTGGTTTATTGTCCCAAAGAAATTTGAACATAATATCGTTTATTTCTTTAATTGTTTCGTTTGGTGGATCGGGTAGGACGGTTAGTGGATATATTAACTTTGGAAGAGCAAACGTTTTTAAAACAGTAATTTTTCCAAGCAGGGTTAGTTTTCTATGCTGCCAACTTTTTAAACAATTTTTGAACTGTTCTAGTTTAGGTTCCAGATTAAGTTTAAAAACATCAATCTTGTTTGTATTGAAAACCATTCCAAGAGCTTTTGCTTTTTCAGATGACCATGTAAACTTTCGATTTTCTAAAAATTGTATTTGACTGTTTTTCATTGTACCTACTCTTAAAACACTGCATTTTGATGTGTTGAGTCTCAAACCAGATATATTTCCAAAAGAATCCAAAGTATGAATTAGTTTCTCAAATGACTGTTTTGATCCATCAGTTAAAAAAGTTGCATCATCCGCAAATAATGTGTTTTTAATCTCAATGTCTGCTACAGTAATGCCTTTTATATCCTTATTGTTTTTAGCTCTACTGATCAGAGATCAGCAGAGCTTATGCCGTGGTGCGGCGTCCGTCGTCCGTCCGTCCGTCCGTCTGTCCGTTAACTTTTATTTGTAGCGACTACTCCTCTGAAACTACTGGATGGATATTCATAAAACTTTACAGAAATGTTGCCCATGAAGTCTAGTTGATCCTAGCAAAAATTCATATTGATGTGAAATCCAAGATGGCCACCATAGCTAAAAATAGATTTTTTAAATTCAAGTTTGTAGCGACTACTTCTTGAAAACTAAAAGTGATATTGATATGGGACTTTTTCTAAAATGATCAGCATGACATGATGTTGATCCTTGTCAAAAATCGTTTCGATTTGACGTTAAACATGGCTGCCAGCGGCCATCTTTGTTTACATAGAGTTATATAATGAAAACTTGTAGCGACTTCTCCTCTGAAACTACTTGACGGATTTTCATGAAACTTCACAGGAATGTTGCTCTTGATGTCTAAATGATCCTAGCAAAATTTCAGGTCGGCCGGAAATTCAAGATGGCCGCCACGGCTAAAAATAAATTTTCAAAATACAAGTTTGTAGGGACTACTTCTTGAAAACTATAAGTGATATTGATATGGGACTTTTTCTAAAATGATCAGCATGACATGATGTTGGTCCTTATTAAAAATCGTTTTGATTCGACGTTAAACGTGGCTGCCAGCGGCCATCTTTGTTTACATAGAGTTATATGGTAAAAACTTGTAGCGACTACTCCTCTGAAACTACTTGACGGATTGTCATGAAACTTTACAGGAATGTTGCTCTTGATGTCTAATTGATCCTAGAAAAATTTCAGGTCGGCCGGAAATTCAAGATGGCCGTCACAGCTAAAAATAGATTTTTAAAAAATAAGTTTGTAGCGACTACTTCTTGAAAACTATAAGTGATATTGATATGGGACTTTTTCTAAAATGATCAGCATGACATGATGTAGATCCTTGTGGAAAATTATTTTGATTCGACGTTAAACATGGCTGCCAGTGGCCATCTTTGGTTACATAGAGTTATATAGTAAAAACTTGTAGCGACTACTCCTCTGAAACCACTTGGCGGATTGTCATGAATTCTCACAGGAATGTTGCTCTTGATGTCTAATTGATCCTAGAAAAATTTCAGGTCGGCCGGAAATTCAAGATGGCCGTCACAGCTAAAAATAGATTTTTAAAAAATAAGTTTGTAGCGACTACTTCTTGAAAACTATAAGTGATATTGATATGGGACTTTTTCTAAAATGATCAGCATGACATGATGTAGATCCTTGTGGAAAATTATTTTGATTCGACGTTAAACATGGCTGCCAGTGGCCATCTTTGGTTACATAGAGTTATATAGTAAAAACTTGTAGCGACTACTCCTCTGAAACCACTTGGCGGATTGTCATGAATTCTCACAGGAATGTTGCTCTTGATGACTAATTGATTCTAGAAAAATTTCAGGTCGGCCGGAAATTCAAGATGGCCGTCACAGCTAAAAATAGATTTGTAAAAAATAAGTTTGTACAGACTACTTCTTGAAAACTATAAGTGATATTGATATGGGACTTTTTCTAAAATGATCAGCATGACATGATGTAGATCCTTGTGGAAAATTATTTTGATTCGATGTTAAACATGGCTGCCAGTGGCCATCTTTGGTTACATAAAGTTATATAGTAAAAACTTGTAGCGACTACTTCTCTGAAACTACTTGACGGATGTTCATGAAACTTCACAGGAATGTTGCTCTTGATGTCTAGTTGATCCTAGAAAAATTTCAGGTCGGCCGGAAATTCAAGATGGCCACCACAGCTAAAAATAGATTTAAAATAAATAAGTTTGTAGCGACTACTTCTTCAAAACAATAAGAGATATTGATATGGGACTTTTTCTAAAATGATCAGTATGACATGATGTTGGTCCTTGTGGAAAATTATTTTGATTCGACGTTAAACATGGCTGCCAGTGGCCATCTTTGGTTACATAGAGTTATATAATGAAAACATGTAGCGACTACTTCTCTGAAACTACTTGACGGACTTTCATGAAACTTCACAGGAATGTTGCTCTTAATGTCTTATTGATCTTAGCAAAATTTCAGGTCGGCCGGAAATTCAAGATGGCCGCCACGGTTAAAAATAGATTTTCAAAAAACAAGTCTGTAGCGACTACTTCCTGAAATCAAAATCAATCAGTAGAGCTTCAAGGTCATTGACCTCTTGTTTATTTCAAATGAGAGCAATTCTATACATATAATAAACAGATACGGTGATAGTGGGCATCCCTGTCGAACCCCTCGTTTAATCGAGAAAAAATCTGTTATGTGCCATTATTAATGACACTACTTTTAGCGTCGTTGTAAAATAGCTCTATCCATTTAATAAAATTATCTCCAAAATTAAAATGTCTTAAGGTATTAATTAAAAACATATGATTTATGCTATCAAATGCTTTCTCGAAATCGGAAAATAATAGCAGACCTGGAACATTGTGTTCTTCAACATGATCTAAAACTTCAAATAAAAGACGTATGTTTTCTCCAATATATCTTCCTTTTAAGAAGCCAGTTTGAGAGCTATCTATTATTGTTAATATGACGCGTTTTACCCTATTTGCAATAGCTTTTGTAGCGATTTTATAATCTGTATTAAGTAGACTAATTGGGCGCCAGTTTTCTAAAAATGTTGTATCTTTTCCAGATTTTGGAATCAGTGTTATATAGCTTTGTTTTTGAAGTTCATTTAGATGTCCACATCTAAAAGAATAGATAAGTGAATTAATGAGAAAACATTTGATGTCGTTCCAAAATATTTTATAAAATTCAGTGGTTAATCCGTCAGAACCAGGACTTTTTTCGTTTTTCATTTCCTTTAAAGCCGCAGCACATTCAAACTCCGTTAAAACTCCTTCACATTTTTGTTTTTCAGTTTCGTTAAGTTTTGGAATAGAATCATTATAGAAATCTTTATCCGATGATATTTGTTTTGTTTCTGTGTATAATTTTGAATAATATTCGTTGAGAGCTTTTAAAATATCTTTTGTGTTTGAAACAATGTTTTCTTTAACTTTTAACCTATTTATTGTTTTGCTTTCAGCCTTTTTCTTTTCTAAATTTGAAAAATATCTAGTATTTCTTTCATCATTTTCAACCTTTTCTGATTTTGAACGCAAAATAAAGCCGTTTAATCTATTCTCTAGTATTTTTTCGAGTTCATTTTTATACACCTCATATTCCACTTTTAATATGTGTAACTCCGTTTCATTCGACGTCTTTTCAATTTTTGACTCTTATGTCTTTTATATCCGATGCCATTTTTTTTTCAGTCAATAAGTCTTTTTTCTTTTTTGCAGATGTATACTTTATAGTTTCATTTCTAATTGTTCCTTTTAAGATTTCCCAGAGAGTACTTGGATTTGCATTATTATTTAAGCCAGCTATTTCGCGTAATGCTTTACGGATGCTTTCTTGGTATTCTGTTTGTAATAATATGCTATTATTTAATTTGAAATATCCAGGACCTTTTGGTTTGCTTGCTAAATCTAAAGAAATTGTAACAATTGAGTGATCTGTTTTAAAACCTGTCTTTATTTGGCTCTGCGAAACATTTTTAACAAGACTGTCTGAAATTAGAAAATAATCAAGACAGCAAAATATTGGTGGTCTGTTATTTAAATGCCATGTATATTGGCGTTTTGTAGGATTGTGTTATCTCCAAATATCCGATAAACTATGTGTATCCATTATTCTTTGCAACTTTAATCTACATTTATTGTGATCGCTAATTCGACCATTTTTCTTATCTAATTTATGTTCTAGAACTGTATTAAAATCTCTACCTATTATAACGTTATTTTCATCATTATTCAAAATAAAGTTATCTAGTTTTTCTATTACAGTGGGGTCGTCCATATTTGTACCATAGATGTTTATTATAACAATGTTTTTTTCACTAATTTTCAAATGTAAAGCTTGTAATCGACCTAATACTATATCTGAATAAGAAATAAATTCAACATTCTGACTTTGGTTTAAAAGAATACCGACACCTTCACTATTACTACTATTTCTGCTTAAGTATATATCGTTTCCCCATTCATGTTTCCATGTATTAACATTTCTCTCAGTAGAGTGTGTCTCCTGCAGAAGGCAAATCGAATAAGATTGAGATTTCAGCCATTCAAACACTTGTTTTCGTTTTAGTTTATTCCCAAGACCTCGAACGTTTAGTGAACATATCTTGAATGTCATTTTTTAAAAAGACAGTTGATGATGGATTTGAACAGGGAAAAGCACGCCACAATTTTAAAAAAAGACTGGAGATAGAAAGAACTGATTTGTCTGAACAAAAACATTCAATAAAAAGGATTGAGACGTAATCAAGGGTCTCCGTACAGTACTTAAATATAACTAAATGTGTATAACATACGTAATTGCAATGTTAACATTATGAGATACATATTTTACAATGACAACCATCTACTTATATGTGTTAATATTTCGTATTTAAGGGTAAAAAGGCAAAAAATGACAAAAAAGCAGAAAATATCAAGTAATAGCAGAAAAAAGATAAATAAAAACAAAAAACATAAAATTAAAAACGAAAAAAAAAAAGAGAACAGCTAATTTTTCATTTAACACATACTGGTTGCAATAATCAAAATCCGAAATATCCGACTAAGAAGCAAGAAGAAGAAGAAAAAGAAAAAAGAAGAAAAGAAGAAGAAGAAGAAGATGATGAAGAAGAAAGAAGAGGAAGAAAAAAAGAAGAGCAGTAGAAGAAGAAGACGCAGAAGAAAAAGAAGAAGAAGAAGAAGAAAAAGAAGAAGAAGAAGAAGAGCTTCTGTAATATTTGCACATTTCTTTTTAATATGCAAACATGAAAACTTAAATAATAATTGTGAAAAAAAAAAAAGTGAAAAATACAAAGCATGTTACATGTACATATTGCATGTGCTCGTTAATTAAAACATAAATCACTAAGTGTGATATAATAGTGAGAACCGACGTCTGCTTTTATGTTATATATCATACTAAAGTAAATAACATGTTATGTTAGCATACCATATCCATTACTAATACAACAATTTTACGTTATGTTTTTTGTTGTGGAAAGTTGATAATATACATTTTTATGCACTTATTATTATATTATATACCACATAAAAAAGCAATCTCATATCATATCACTTAAATGAATCACGTTCTGACATTATGCTTTATTATTGTAGAAAAGTGATAATATATGCTTTAGTTTGCAATGCAAAACTAACGGAATATTTTTTCTATAATCTGATTCATTAAAACAACCAATATTTTGTTATATCAATTCATAAATTGAGCACACGTGTTTTTCAAACATATGATAATCAGTGATGGACTACAGCATATCTATTTTCTTTTACCGCGAGATACAACTATGTAGCTCTGCACCGTTGGAACATGTTTTTATCGGTTGATTGACATGTCCACGTTTACTGTTATTGGCGGGCTTTTCAACAATTGAAAAGCATGGGCGACAGATTTATACAGATACTGTCCAAAAGTTTTACACTGTTTATTTTTGTTTTTTAAAAACTGAAGTAGATAATTGTGTGTTGTGTTAATTTTCATAAACAGGTAACAAGAGAAAGTTAGTTTTATGGATTCATTCCTTATGGCCAAGCAAGGTCAATCCAGTGCTGATATTCTTCAAACTGAAGCACATGCTTATTTCCCATTTTGTTTATATAAGTTAGCCGTCCATTATACGACCAAGCGTTTTCGATTTCATCAGGGAGTTTTTTCCGAAGGCATCCTAGAACTAGCTGGTTTGTGTAAGTTAGGTCCTCGTTGACGTAAATGCCGCTTCCTTTAAATACTTTTTTTCTCTCATGATGTAGTCTCTCGTCATACGTGATACGAACTTCACAATTATCTGCCTCGCCTCATTCCATTTTTCACATGAATGTTGCTTTTGATGTCTTATTGATCCTTGCAAAATTTCAGGTCGGCCGGAAATTCAAGATGGCCGCCACAGCTAAAAATAAATTTTCAAAATACAAGTTTGTAGCGACTACTTCTTGAAAACTATAAGTGATATTGATATGGGACTTTTTCTAAAATGATTAGCATGACATGATGTTGGTCCTTGTCAAAAATCGTTTTGATTCGACGTTAAACATGGCTGCCAGCGGCCATCTTTGTTTACATAGAGTTATATAGTAAAAGCTTGTAGCGACTACTCCTCTGAAACTACTCGGCGGATTTTCATGAAACTTTATAGGAATGTTGCTCTTAATGTCTAATTGATCCTAGCAAAATTTCAGATCGGCCAGAAATTCAAGATGGCCACCACAGCTAAAAATAGATTTTTAGCTCTACTGATCAGAGATCAGCAGAGCTTATGCCATGGTGCGGCGTCCGTCGTCCGTCCGTCCGTCCGTCTGTCCGTTAACTTTTATTTGTAGCGACTACTCCTCTGAAACTACTGGATGGATATTCATAAAACTTTACATAAATGTTGCCCATGAAGTCTAGTTGATCCTAGCAAAAATTCATGTTGATGTGAAATCCAAGATGGCCGCCAAAGCTAAAAATAGATTTTTTAAATTCAAGTTTGTAGCGACTACTTCTTGAAAACTCTAAGTGATATTGATATGGGACTTTTTCTAAAATGATCAGCATGACATGATGTAGATCCTTGTGGAAAATTATTTTGATTCGACGTTAAACATGGCTGCCAGTGGCCATCTTTGGTTACATAGAGTTATATAGTAAAAACTTGTAGCGACTACTTCTCTGAAACTACTTGACGGATTGTCATGAAACCTCACAGGAATGTTGCTCTTGATGTCTAATTGATTCTAGAAAAATTTCAGGTCGGCCGGAAATTCAAGATGGCCGTCACAGCTAAAAATAGATTTGTAAAAAATAAGTTTGTAGAGACTACTTCTTGAAAACTATAAGTGATATTGATATGGGACTTTTTCTAAAATGATCAGCATGACATGATGTAGATCCTTGTGGAAAATTATTTTGATTCGACGTTAAACATGGCTGCCAGTGGCCATCTTTGGTTACATAGAGTTATATAGTAAAAACTTGTAGCGACTACTTCTCTGAAACTACTTGACGGATGTTCATGAAACTTCACAGGAATGTTGCTCTTGATGTCTAGTTGATCCTAGAAAAATTTCAGGTCGGCCGGAAATTCAAGATGGCCGCCACAGCTAAAAATAGATTTAAAATAAATAAGTTTGTAGCGACTACTTCTTCAAAACAATAAGAGATATTGATATGGGACTTTTTCTAAAATGATCAGTATGACATGATGTTGGTCCTTGTCGAAAATCGTTTTAATTTGACGTTAAACATGGCTGCCAGCGGCCATTTTTGTTTACATAGAGTTATATAATGAAAACATGTAGCGACTACTTCTCTGAAACTACTTGACGGACTTTCATGAAACTTCACAGGAATGTTGCTCTTAATGTCTTATTGATCTTAGCAAAATTTCAGGTCGGCCGGAAATTCAGGATGGCCGCCACGGTTAAAAATAGATTTTCAAAAAACAAGTCTGTAGCGACTACTTCCTGAAATCAAAATCAATCAGTAGAGCTTCAAGGTCATTGACCTCTTGTTAAAAAATAAGTTTGTAGCGATAACTTCTTGAAAACTATAAGTGAAATTGAAATTCAAGATGGCCGTCACAGCTAAAAATAGATTTGTAAAAAATAAGTTTGTAGAGACTACTTCTTGAAAACTATAAGTGATATTGATATGGGACTTTTTATTAAAATGATCAGCATGACATGATGGTTATCCGAGTCGAACATTGTTTTGATTCGATGTTAAACATGGCTGCCAGTGGCCATCTTTGTTTACATAGAGTTATATAATGAAAACTTGTAGCGACTACTCCTCTAAAACTACATGACGGATGTTCATGAAACTTCACAGGAATATTGCTCTTGATATCTAATTGATCCTAGAAAAATTTCAGGTCGGCCGGAAATTCAGGATGGCCGCCACGGCTAAAAATAGATTTAAAATAAATAAATGTGTAGCGACTACTTCTTGAAAACTGTAAGTGATATTAATATGGGACTTTTTCTAAAATGATCAGCATCACATGATGGTTATCCGAATCGAACATTTTTTGATTCGACGTTAAACATGGCTGCCTGCAGTGGCCATCATTGTTTACATAGAGTTATATTAATGAAAACTTGTAGCGACTACTCTAAAACTACTTGACGGATGTTCATGAAACTTCACAGGAATGTTGATCTTGATGTCTTATTGATCCTAGCAAAATTTCAGGTCGGCCGGAAATTCAAGATGGCCACCATGGCTAAAAATAGATTTTCAAAATACAAGTTTGTAGCGACTACTTCTTGAAAACTATAAGTGAAATTGATATGGGACTTTTTCTAAAATGATCAGCATATTAACGGGGCAAAATATAGCAATATAGCATTTTTAACTAAATCAAGGGCCATAACTCCGCTGTTACTTGGCCGATCTGGCTGGTTTTCAAAGATTGGATGAAAAATGAAGGCCCTATCATCTTAACAAACAAGAATTAACAACGGACGACGGACGGACAACGGACAACTCGGCATCCCATAAGCAAATGAATGCCCCTATCATCTTAACGAGGCAAACTAGAAATTGTTATTGTCCATGGGACAAAAACGTATGGCTCCCCCACTCGCCCGAACAGACATAATTGACGACTGTAGGTCCAACTGTTCTTTATTGATCTGTGATCGTTTTGATATTCAATATCCCTGTGACTGTATGTACTATCTGTATCAGTAAGGCCACATAAAAAAATATGTGTGGTTCAAGTAACCCGACCGACCCTATTTTTTTAAAGGGCCGACCCTAAAAGTTCTTATACAAAAATTAAAAAAAATAAAAAAATTAAAAAATAAAAAAAAATAAAAAATTAATAACAATTTTTTTTTAAAAAAAAATAAAATTAAAAAATATTTAAAAAAAAAAAAAAAAAAAAAAAAACTAAATTAAAAAAAAATTAAAATCAATAGGGGTCATCTACTGGTCATGACCAACCATCCTTCCAAGTTTGAGGACCCTAGGTCCAACCATTCTCTAGTTATTGATCGGACATCGTATTAATAGTCAAGGTCACCACGACCTTGACCTTTGACCTAGTGACCCCTCTACTTGTCATGACTAACCGTCGTTCCAAGTTTGAGGACCCTGGGTCCAACCGTTCTCTAGATATTGATCGGACATCGTTTTGATAGTCAAGGTCACTGCGACCTTGACCTTTGACCTAGTGACCCCAAAATCAATAGGGGTCATCTACATGTCATGACCAACCATCCTTCCAAGTTTGAGGACCGTAGGTCCAACCATTCTCTAGTTATTGATCGGACATCGTTTGTGACACAGACAGACCTACGGCCTTGACCTTTGACCTAGTGACCCCAAAATCAATAGGGGTCATCTACTTGTCATGACCAACCATCCTTCCAAGTTTGAGGACCGTAGGTCCAACCGTTCTCTAGTTATTGATCGGACATCGTTTGTGACACAGACAGACCTACGGCCTTGACCTTTGACCTAGTGACCCCAAAATCAATAGGGGTCATCTACTTGTCATGACCAACCATCCTTCCAAGTTTGAGGACCCTAGGTCCAACCATTCTGTAGTTATTGATCGGACATCGTTTTGATAGTCAATGTCACCGCAACCTTGACCTTTGACCTAGTGACCCCAAAATCAATAGGGGTCATCTACTTGTCATGACCAGCCATCCTTCCAAGTTTGAGGACCCTAGGTCCAACCATTCTGTAGTTATTGATCGGACCGTTTTGATAGTCAATGTCACCGCAACATTGACCTTTGATCTAGTGACCCCAAAATCAATAGGGGTCATCTACTTGTCATGACCAACCATCCTTCCAAGTTTGAGGACCCTAGGTCCAACCATTCTCTAGTTATTGATCGGACATCGTTTGTGACACAGACAGACCTACAGACAGAGAAACAGACAGACAGACAGAAAGCACAAAATCAATATGGCTTCCCTACCACACTTTGTGTGGGGGAGCCATAAATATAGCATTTTTGACTAAATAAAGGGCCATAACTCCGCTGTTACTAGTCTGATTTGGCTGGTTTTCGAACTTGTCTGAGCTTTCATTGACATTAAAAATCTGGTAAAGTTTGGTAAAGATCAGATGAAAAATGAAGGCCCTATCGTCTTAACGAGACAAAAGTTAACGACGGACGGACGACCGATGGACGACGGACAACTCGGCATCCCAGTAGAGCTATAAGAAGAAGCAAAAAAATCTGGTAGTTTGGTAAACATCAGATGATAAATGAAGGCCCTATCGTCTTAACGAGGCAAAACATAGCATTTTTAACTAATTCAAGGGCCATAATTCAGCTGTTACTGGTCCAATCTGGCTGATTTTTGAACTTGTCCGAGCTTTCATTGACATTAACAATCGGGTAAAGTCTGTTAAAGATCGGATGAAAAATGAAGGCCCTATTGTCTTAACGAGACAAAATTTAACGACGGACTGATGGTCGGATAAAAGACGGACGACGGACGGACGGACGACGGACAACTCAGCATCCCATAAGCTCTGCTGACCTTCGGCCAGTAGAGCTAAAAATACATTCGGGTGGTGGTGATGATCGGGTTGGGGGATGGTTAGGTGATGGGGGTGTGAGGGAGTAAGATAGCTATGTGTAAAAATTGACCAAAACAACACAGAAATATGTAAAAAAAAAATATATATATATATATATATATCGAGTTTCGAGTTTCGAGTGTGTGTGTGTGGGGGTGTGAGGGAGGCAACATAGCTATATGTGTCAAAGTTGACCAAAACAACACAGAAATATGTATAAAAAAAATGCCTTTCAAGTGGGTGGGGGGAGGGGGCAACATAGCTATATCTGTTAGAATTAACCAAAACAACACAGTATGTTAAAAAAAAGAAAAGTTTCAAGTGTGTGTGTGGTGGCAACATAGCTATACTATATGTGTATGAATTTACCAAAACAACACAGAAATATGTAAAAAGAAAGAAAGAAATCGAGTTTTGATCAGAATTTGGGAGGCCATGGGTTACAGGAACCAAAATTGCTTATGCAGCCCTTAAGATAATGCTATAAGGAAGCCCATGGCCAAATTTGGTTGTGCTAGGATAAGAAATGTAAGAGACATAGACTTGTAAACACAGCTTACACGTAAACCTTGATGTGGGACGCCAACGCCGATGCCGGGGTGAATACATAAGCTCTCTTATTCTTCGAATAGTCGAGCTAAAAAACAATAGTCTAGAAAGACTTGGCAGAAGCCAGATGCCGGGGTGATTACATAAGCTCTCTTATACTTCGAATAGTTGAGCTAAATAACAATAGTCTAAAAAGACTTGGCAGAAGCCAGAGCAACAAGAGAATAAACCATTGAGGGCACGACAAGACAAGATTGCAGACAAACATCAAACGTCACCGTCCTTTTGGGCTTTAGGTAGACATCATCATAGTGTCCACAGCCTGTCCGGTCATCGCACAATTAAAGAGGAAAGCAGAGTGGTGAACTGTAAATGGGTCCACCACCAAGCATGTAGTGCGTTGCAAAATGATAGGGGTCATAAGGCCAGAGCTGTTTGTTTTTTAGATTTACAGGATTATTTTTTTCAAAATTGAGCAGTAGGAGGAGGAAATAAAAATAAAATGATTAACGATGAAAATATTTTTATTTTCATTAAACCGTAATTATAATTAAAATCATAATTTGTTTTGAAACAACAAGATTTAACATCAATTGAAACACACAAGATTTAACATCAATTCTAAGATCCTTAATAAAGAGATTTACCTATACCGAGTGTTATTACTATTGTTTAGAGCTTGACTAGAAGGGTGTGCCACGGAACACTTGTGACGCCTGCGTGTGCTTATTTTAGCAAGTGCAATCTTTTTTTTTGTAAAGTGTTAAAGTTTATTAAAAGTGGTATAAATCGGCATTGGATAATTGATAAGGAAGAACTGTATAAAGTTAATGACAATAAGTAGGTTAGGTTACAGGTTAAAGTTTCATGAAAAGGGGCTTAACTCTGCCAAAATGAAAGTCAGAGTTATTGGTCATGGGTAACACTATTCTGTGTGGTAAGATGAATATGTGTGTGAGTTTCATATTTGTAGGAGGGGCTTGTCAAATTACCACTGCTGCACACGGCCTGTCTGTCAACTAAAAAAAGCTGATGTAAACATTTCCTACACATGCTGAAGCAGACGACTATAGTAATAACAAAGTTTATAAATCAACATTCTGTTTTTGATTTGATAATTTTCTGGCTTCTTTTGAGTGGGATGGATATATTCCTGGTTCTTTTCTCATCTCCTGACGTATTCTTTTTAATACTGGTTGTTCATTAGTATTATATCCATATTTGAATTGAATCACAATAATACTTCACAAAAGAACATTGAAACCTTCACTAAATCAAGATTTGGCGCCCTTTTGAAGGTCTGCTGACAACACACAATTAATTTAGATAAAATGTCGAAGCCTATTATGTCTGGAATGTTAAAAAAATACACATCCCAGGCTTGGTTTCATTGATAAGGTGCCTTGACATAATCATTTGGAAAGTATCCCACAGATCTGTTACAGAGAAAAGTTTCAATTTTAATGGATGGGATATAGATATCGAATGTGATGATACATATTTTCTTAATATTGATGAAAACCAATAATTAGACAGATCTATGAACTCAAACATTGAACATACAGTCAAATAATAAATTGTGATGCTTTTCATTGTCTGGTTTTGATGATAATACAGTGCTGCAGTATGTTTGTTGATAAACTTAGCCACCTGGGAAATGTTTACATTCTGTATTAGCAAGGGTCATAACCTCATAGGCTCCTTCTGGCAAATTCAAATTGGTTTAAATTATTTTTTGAAACTATACTTTGCAAATGATTGTTTAAACAAATAATTACACCAATTGATTTAACATGTTTAATTGTGTAATTGTGCAATTTTTTATAATTTATTTTACAGTAGTTTATTCAAATTTTGAACAAGAGGCCCAAGAGGGCCTGTGGACACTCTACTGGCTGAAATGGCTCTTATATCAAGGGTTGTTGTCATAAAATTCCCACCACTACTTCTTTTAAAACATTGCAAAAAAACACACAAAACAACAACACCCACAACAGAAACAAACCCATGCTAACAATTTAAACAAGAGGCCCTAGTTCTAATTTGGTATGGTTATTTAGGGACTCGATTTTATATAACTGTTGTGCCTCAAGTCCCGAAATAACTACTAAATTAGAACTAGGGGTTGTTGTCTTCATTCCAATCAGGTAATTTTAGATAATTAGATGAAACTGTATGTGTTTATATATCGTGCAGTAATATAGAATGTGAACAAAACAAGATGTTGGGTCTAAATTTTATGGTCAACGTCTGGTCCATAACTTGATTTCATTTTCAGTCCAGTGCCAGTGGGTTTTGAAGAAAAAATACTTCTTGTTATATTTTTTGCATTTCCATGGAAACAGACCCCTCTGTGGTCAGGATGGTAAAGACGCTGCATTTGAAACCTTCTCGTCTTGGATGTTTTGAGATATTTAGTAGTGGTTCTAACTGGGGGAAAAAGTGAGTGGTCTGCCTCTACCAAGGAAAATTGACAATCATACCTAGCCTAAAATGTGATGAAAATGACGTAAAGCACCATTCATCGAACCAAACAACCAGGGAAACAATTATAATGATGGAAACTTTTAAAGAATTATAAGGCATAAAGATAATCGCGTGTGATAAAGGTATCAAACAGAATACAAATGTAATAACTAGTGACTTTATTTCAGATATCGTTGAGTGCAGCAACAATCCATGTCAGCACAGTGGCCAATGTACAAATACTATTGGCTCATACACATGCGACTGTGCAGGAACTGGGTATTCAGGAGCTACATGTGCTGATGGTAATGTTCTTTATTCACTTACATAGTGGGTCCATAAAATGCAATAGTTTTTATACCCCTGCTAAACCCCCGCTCGACTTGTAAGTGAGCATATTTTGTCTCTTTAAGACGTTGGGCCTGCATTTTTCATCCGATCTTGACAAAACTTTACCAGATTGTTAGTGTCAATAAAAGCTCAGGTAAGATCGAAAACCAGCCAGATCGGACCAGTAACAGCAGAGTTATGGCCCTTGATTTAGTTAAAAATGCTATATTTTGCCTCAAGACGATAGGGCCTTCATTTTTCATCTGATCTTTACCAAACTTTACCAGATTGCTAGTGTCATTAACAGCTCAAATGATTTCGAAAACCAACCAGATCGGACCAGTAACAGCGGAGTTAGGGCCCTTGATTTATTTAAAAATGCCTTATGTTGCCTAGTTAAGACGATAGGGCCTTCATTTTTCATCTGATCTTTACCAAACTCGAACAGATTGTTAATGTCAATTAAAGCTCAGACTAATTCGAAAACCAGCCAGGTCGGACCAGTAACAGCGGAGTTATGACCCTTGATTTAGTTAAAAATGCTATATTTTGCCCCAATAAGACGATAGTGCCTTCATTTTTCATCCTATCTTTACCAAACTTCACCACATTGTTAATATCAATAAAAGCTCAGAAAAGTTTTAAAACCAGCCATATCGGAATAGTAACAGCGGAGTTATGGCCCTTGATTTAGTTAAAAATGCTATATTTTGCCTCGTTAAGATGATAGGGGCTTCATTGTTCATCCGATCTTTACCAAACATTATCAGATTGTTAATGTCGTTGAAAGCTCGAACAAATTCGAAAACCATTCATATCGGACCAGTAACAGCGGAGTTGTGGCCCTTGATTTAGTTAAAAATGCTATATTTTGCCTCGTTAAGATGATAGGGGCTTCATTGTTCATCTTATCTTTACCAAACTTAATCAGCTTGTTAATGTCAATGAAAGCTCGAACAAGTTTGAAAACCAGCCATATCGGAATAGTAACAGCGGAGTTATGGCCCTTGATTTAGTTAAAAATGCTATATTTTGCCTCGTTAAGACGATAGGGGCTTCATTGTTCATCCGATCTTTACCAAACATTATCAGATTGTTAGTGTCGTTGAAAGCTCGAACAAGTTCGAAAACCATTCATATCGGACCAGTAACAGCGGAGTTATGTCCATTGATTTAGTTAGAAATGCTATATTTTGCCTCATTAAGACGGTAGGGGCTTCATTGTTCATCCGATCTTTACCAAACTTTATCAGATTGTTAAAGGGACACATTTAGTTATCCTGCATCATTTTGACTTTAAAACTGCTTGCATATGATTAAATAAAAAACTGAGATTTCAATTTTCTTCACTATTTCACCAATTTTTTTAATATATTGTTGACGCACTATTATAAAAAGTTAGTAATATGTAAAAATAATTTGCTTTGAACTATTCTAACAATTACTATTAATGATTGAACAAATGCAAGTGAAGAGAAAAACTAACGGGACGCCGTGAGGTTTTAAAAAAATCAAGATTGCTGTGTGTCCCTTTAATATCAATGAAAGGTCGAACAAGTTCGAAAACCAAACATATCGGACCAGTAACAGCGTAGTTATGGCCCTAAATTTAGTTCAAAACGCTATATTTAGCCTCGTTAAGTCGAGAGGGCCTCCATTTTTCATCCGATCGTTACCAACATTTTTTTTCCTTTTTTATTTTTTATTTTTATTTTTTTATTTTTTATTTTTTTTTGTTTTTTAGCTCTATGTTGGACCAGTCGGACCAGTCGGACCAGAACAGAGGAGTTATGGCTCTTGATTTAGATAAAAATGCTATATTTTGCCTCGTTAATATGGTAGTGCCTTCACTTTACCGAATTTTAACAGATTCTTTCGTTATGGCCCTTGATTTAGTTCAAAAGCTGTATTTTGCCCGAAACTTAAATGGCAGTCACTCGCTTTATTGATGTTATAAGAGCCATATTAGCCAGTAGACCGACCACAGGCCCTCTTGGGCCTCTTGTTTTTCCAATCTTTACTCAACTTTACCAGATTGTTAGTGTCAATGATAGCTCGGACAAGTTCGAAAACCAGCCAGATCGGACAAGTAACAGCGGTGTTATGGCCCTTGATTTAGTTAAAAATGCTATATTTTGCCTCTTTAAGACGATAGGGCCTGCATTTTTCATCCGATCTTGACAAAACTTTACCAGATTGTTAGTGTCAATAAAAGCTCAGGTAAGATCGAAAACCAGCCAGATCGGACCAGTAACAGCAGAGTTATGGCCCTTGATTTAGTTAAAAATGCTATATTTTGCCTCAAGACGATAGGGCCTTCATTTTTCATCTGATCTTTACCAAACTTTACCAGATTGCTAGTGTCATTAACAGCTCAAATGATTTCGAAAACCAACCAGATCGGACCAGTAATAGCGGAGTTAGGGCCCTTGATTTATTTAAAAATGCTATATGTTGCCTAGTTAAGACGATAGGGCCTTCATTTTTCATCTGATCTTTACCAAACTTGAAAAGATTGTTAATGTCAATTAAAGCTCGGACAAGTTCGAAAACCAGCCAGGTCGGACCAGTAACAGCAGAGTTATGACCCTTGATTTAGTTAAAAATGCTATATTTTGCCTCGTTAAGACGATAGGGCCTTCATTTTTCTTCCGATCTTTGCCAAATTTTACCAGATTGTTAATGTCAATAAAAGCTCGGACAAGTTCGAAAACCAGCCAGGTCGGACCAGTAACAGCGGAGTTATGACCCTTGATTTAGTTAAGAATGCTAAATTTTGCTTCGTTAAGAGGATAGGGCCTTCATTTTTCATGCGATCATTTCGTTAAATATACTATATTTTGCCTTAGGCGACAGGGCCTTCTTTTTCATCTGATCTTTACCAATCTTTACCAGATTTTTTGACTTTTTTTTCTTTTATTATTTTTGTATTTATTTATTTTTTTATTTATTTCTAGCTCTACTGGTGGAAGGCCAGCAGAGCTTATGGGATGCCGAGTTGTCCGTTGTCCATTGTCCGTCCGTCCGTCGTCCGTCCGTCCGTCGTTAACTTTTGTCTCGTTAAGACGATAGGGCCTTCATTTTTCATCCGATCTTTTCCAAACTTTAACAGGTTGTTAATATCAATGAAAGCTCGGATGAGTTCGAAAACCAGCCAGATCGGACAAGTTACAACGGAGTTATGGCCCTTGATTTATTTAAAAATGCTATATTGCTATATTTTGCCCCGTCAAGACGATAGGGCCTTAATTTTTCATCCTATCTTTACCAAACTTTACCACATTGTTAATATCAATGAAAGCTCGGACAAGTTCGAAAACCAGCCAAATCGGACAAGTAAGAACGGAGTTATGGTCCTTGATTTAATTAAAAACGATTTATTGCTATATTTTGCCTCGTTAAGACGATAGGGCCTTCGTTTTTCATCCTATCTTTACCAAGCTTTACCACATTGTTAATATCAATTAAAGCTCGGACAAGTTCGAAAAAACCAGCCATATCGGACTAGTAACAGCGGAGTTATGGCCCTTGATTTAGTTAAAAATGCTATATTTTGCCTCGTTAATACGATAGGGGCTTCATTGTTCATCCGATATTTACCAAACATTATCAGATTGTTAATGTCGTTGAAAGCTTGAACAAGTTTGAAAAACAGCCTTATCGGACCAGTTACAGGCAGTTATGGCCCTTGATTAGGTAAAAATGGTATATTTTGCCTCGTTAAGACGATAGGGGCTTCATTGTTCATCCGATCTTTACCAAACACTATCAGATTGTTAATATCAATGAAAGCTCGGACAAGTTTGAAAACCAGCCATATCGGACTAGTAACAGCAGAGTTATGGCCCTTTATTTAGTTAAAAATGCTATATTTTGTCTCGTTAAGACGATAGGGGCTTCATTTTTCATCCTATCTTTACCAAGCTCTATCAGATTGTTAATGTCAATGAAAGCTCGGTCAGGTTCGAAAACTAGCCAGATCGGACCAGTTACAATGAAGTTATGTCCCTTGATTTTGTTAAAAAATGCTATAATTTGCCTCATCATACGATAGGGCCTTCATTTTGCATCTGATCTTTGCCAAAGTTTACCAGATTTTACGACTTTCTTTTTTATATTATTATTTATTTATTTATTTTTTATTTTTTATATACTGGTTGTGTACCAGTTATCGTCATTCACCAGATTTCGTCATAATCAATACAACGCTCGATGTTGTGATTATTTTTCGACCCCACTTTACAAATCACTACACTCTATCAGCAGACGATTGGAGAGGAACAAATATTTTAAAAATGTTATCATACACTCTAAAACTAACCCGTTTACCTATATACATACTATTATAAACAAAACACAATCGGGGGAATCACGCGCTAATGCGCATGCGCAGGAAAATTTCCTTTTAAAATATCTGACCTTTTATGTCGAATCATTGAACCAATTTTGAATCAATTTTACATGCCCAAAAAACTAAAAGCATATGTGCTAAACATTTTCAGCCAAGGGAGACAAGAGTACACGTCAGTTATTTCCCGTTAAATTACTAACGTCGAAGTGAGGTAAATTACACCCGATGATACAGTGGGAAAATCATTTTAAATTGTAGATATAATTTTTTTCGAAATATATTTTGTGTGTATTCAGATGCCATGGTATATTTATGTTTCAGTTAATAACTACACAAGTTTTCATCATCCCTAACATGGATTATTTGGTATTAAACTGAAGATGACGTTAACTACTGCATTCGGCTCAGACCAACTGCCCAATTCAGTCTATATTTAGTAACTGTCACGTGACACTTGTTATCGAGAGTATAAACAATGTAAACACAGAATATTTACGGCAAAGGGGTAAGCTTCTCTACCGGCAAAACTATTTATGAGATGACTAGTTTTGATTTAGGTATATTAAAAAAACAACATAAAAATGACGATATCTGGTATACAGCCAGTATATATATATATATATTTTTTTATTATTGATTTATTTTTTTTGATAATTTTTTTATTTTTTAAATTTTTTATTTTTTTTTAATGTTTTTTTATTTTATTTTTATTTTTACTGTCTCTACTGGTCAAGTTCGAAAACCTACCAGATCGGACCAGTAATGGCAGAATTATAGCTCTTGATTTAGTTAAAAAGTCTATATTTTGCCTCTTTTATAAGTTGATAGTCACTCGCTTTATTGATGTTATAAAAGCCATATTAGCCAGTAGAGCGTCCACAGGCCCTCTTGGGCCTCTTGTTTTTTTTTTTTTATCTCTACTGGCCAAGTTCGAAAACCAGCCAGATCGGACCAGTAATGGCTCTTGATTTAGTTATGCTATAGTATGCTATATTTTGCCTCTTTAAGATGATAGTCACTCGCTTCATTGATGTTATAAGAGCCATATTAGCCAGTTGAGCGTCCACAGGCCCTCTTGGGCCTCTTGTTTTTATGTATTAGGTTACTTTATGTGAGGTTGTATGCAACTGTCATTTTTGACAAAGTGACAAATAAATTACTTAATGTAAGGTTACTTAATGTGAGGCTGTATGCGACCGACATTCTTGACGAGTGAAAAATAATAGATTTAATTATGATTAGTTATTACGAATCAAATGCTGTACATTTGAAGTGGGTGGGGTATGATTCTAATGTGATACATTAATTGATTACAGCAACAGTAATTATAAATACCTCAAGCATGCAGCAGTGCTCACACTGGCTATATTAAGTTAATAGACACACATTTTTTAGTTAAGAAAATAATAGCCAACTTTAATGCGTAAGAATATTAATTTGGTCAGTCGTAAGAGCCAAATTTTCAATCAGGTTTTATTAGACTATTAGACTATATCCTATGGCTATATTTTTCTTTTTGTCACCACTATCTCCAAGTGAAAGAAGTAGGAGCCTAGACTAGGATTCATTTAAAAGTAGGATTCCAGGAACTTGTTACACATTGATAAAAGAAAAAATTATGGATTAAATAATGAATAGAAATCTACTTTATGTATCTGTGTTTATTCATCTATATATCGTTTTTCTTTGCACCAACATGTATTTGTAAAGGACAGTTTTTAGCTCGACTGATCAGAGATCAGCAGAGCTTATGCCGTGGTGCAGCCTTCCGGCATCCGTCTGTCCGTCTGTCTGTCCGTAAACTTTTATTTGTAGCGACAACTCCTCTGAAACTACTGGATGGATATTCATGAAACTTTACAGAAATGTTGCCCATGACGTCTAGTTGATCCTAGCAAAAATTCATGTTGATGTGAAATCCAAGATGGCCGCCAAAGCTAAAAATAGAGTTTTAAAATACAAGTTTGTAGCGACTACTTCTTGAAAACTATAAGTGATATTTATATGGGAGTTTTTCTAAAATGATCAGCATGACATGATGTTGGTCCGTGTCGAAAATTGTTTTGATTCGACGTTAAACACGGCTTCCAGCGGCCATCTTTGTTTACCTAGAGGTATATAGTAAAAACTTGTAGCGACTACTCCTCTGAAAGTACTTGAGGGCTGGCGTGGCGCAGTCGGTAGCGCGGCGGATTTGTAACCAGAGGCCCCGGGTTCAATCCTCCGTGGTGCCACTGAGTTCCGTCGGTGTGTTCTTGGGCAAGACACTTTCCCTTAGCCTCGTCCGTCGGATGGGGACGTAAACCGGGCGGTCCCGTGTATTGGTCTATCCTCCGAGCACGTTAAAGAACCATAGGAATCTATTCGATCGTAAGAGTAGGGCTTCAAGGTCATTGACCTCTTGTTCTGATTGGATTATGTAAAAAAAAAATTAAAAAAATATCCGAAATTATGTACCATCCGAAGTACTATGACACCACACTTTTACGGCCGGAACATTTCAAACATTTAATCGACATACCATCAATTACGAACTTTTTTCATGCATTTGTGTGCTTTGAATGCCAAAAATGGTCCCTCTTGTCAAAGGGGAAAGGAAACACGAACCTAATAGTAGGATAATGTAGTTTTATGTCATTAATTGCGATCTCAAAGTTGTGACAAACTGAAACTGCCGACACGAAGCCAGGCACACTATTCAAACTTCTTTTGTTTCAATGTTTTAATTACTTTATTGCAAGTGTTTTCACAGTTCAGGGCTCGAACTTAACTTTTTTTCCCACTGGCAAATATTTAACAGTGACCATATTTTCTACTGGCAAAACCAATCTTTCACTGGCAGTTTTGTTCAGTTCCAATTAATACAAATTATGGTTATATTATGTTAATTTGGTAAGTAACTACATTATAGAATGGAAATTATAATGAATTGACTACAATTCCTCTTGAACTATTACTGTATCTGCTCAGCTTCCGACAGAAGACAATAATCTGCAGTGTTTTTTTTATGCCTAATTTGGGGCCGTTATTCGGCCCCATTCACAATGCCAAAAAGTATACTTTTTTCACAGTTATATCCAAAAAATCACAATCTGAAAAAAAAAAAAGTAAGGATACTAGTCTTAATATAAGCTGGTGTCAAAACTAGTCTGTATTTACCAAAAACAAAACTTAAAACCAAGGGATATTAAACTGTGAAAATAAAAGTGAAAAAAGTTTCTTTTTCTTTTGTTATAATACATGTATTTCACAATTTTCACAATTTCTAGAAAAATGCCGCTATTTTTCACAATGGCACAGGCACAGGCTGCATTCACAAAACACATAAAAAAATCACTGATCTGGTTCTCGTTTGCACTGACTGGTATACAATTCGTATGTATGAAGCCGGGACCGAGGCTACATGCTACTGCGCAGCCGCACAGCGCAGGCTTTCCCGAAGATATAAATAGCCGAGAGACGAACAGACAGAAAGAAGCCGGGACCGAGGCTACATGCTACTGCGCAGGCTTTCCCGAAGATATAAATAGCCGAGAGACGAACAGACAGAAAGAAAATGAAAGCGTTATTTACCTGTAGGATTATGGAGTTCCGACTTGCTGCATGAGTTTATGCATTTTACTATCATTTTTAAAATGGATATACGAAAATATGCAATCGCATTTTTTTTCAGGTACCTAAAATTTCAGCTAGCATTTTCCAAAGTCCGCTCACATTTTGCGAGTATGCGAGCGTTAAGTTGGAGCCCTGCAGTTCACAATACACATGGGAGTTTGCTCCTATCGGGATCATGAGCTATTAATGCAGGTGAAAGTAGCGCCTATATTCGTAATAGTGTGTGCAATTAGCCGCCATTGTCGGCTAACACAAATTAATTTCATCTCTTCGTAGTTTGTGTACAGAAAAACAAACAGGAAACTGTACCTACTGTTGGATGCGTAATGGATTGTCTGATTGGTCAAAACGCCCGAAAGATAACAAATAACGGCATATCTGATTGGTTATTCGGTCCATTAATCACATGATGTTTGCGTGTATCAACAATGCCGATTATCCGACAGCGTAGTGCCAATTAAGGGAATTAACAACTTTTACAAGCGATAATTGATAAGTGCGTGGCGACATCACAGGGGGCGTGAACGGATTATGTAATCTTTATTGCGGTCATGTATTACTTGTGGTGTCAAACAGACAATTACACGAAAAAAAAAAAAAAAAAATTAAATTAAATAATCGCCATTTCTTATCGCCATTTCTTTAAATAATCGACAGTATTATAAAATAATCGCAAATGGCAACCATGGCGTATGGTAGCGTGAGCACTGTGCAGTCTAGATTCTGTCCAAGTCCCATGTATAGATTCGGTGTGGTGTGGAGACATCTGTTTCTCTCACAGTTTGTTGGATGTGGTTCCAAGCTCAACTGTCATATCTCGAACACAAACTATTATTACAAAGGTGGCTCGCATGAAGGTTCCGAGGCCAACCCGAGACACTCTTTACATAAATATATGTTGCCATGTGTGCGGAAGGAAACATTCAGATGAGTGTGTGTTGTTCCGAGTTGAATGGATTGTCTCCGATATTGAGAGTAACCACACTTCTTGTGCATAACTCCAACCAAGGTGATTGTTGTACAGCATACAGTCCGAATGTCTTACAGGTATGAAACCACTAATTATTTTCCCCATAGACACCAATGTTAAAGTGGTCACATATTAATAATTTGATGCAAATTCAACAAGTATGGATAATGCAGCAGTGTAATGTTCATATAGAAAACTAATTTTCCACTTGAAAAATCACCAGAAAAGGTGAGGTCACAAGACATGTAAGAAAGTTCTTGGTTGTTTACTAAACAGGTCAAGGGTACAGCTGTTTTCATTGATGGTTGCTCACAAAGTGTAAGCATAGAGTTGGAATTTCGAAAATGTTCATCAGTGATCCAGTAAAACCTATTAATACGCTTCTTATTCATAGAACCACAAAATCGAATAGAAATGGGCATTTTTCCCCTACCTATAATGCTTCCATCAAAAAAGGAGGGATTACTTTTTAGCTCGACTATTCGAAGAATAAGAGAGCTTATGTAATTACCCCGGGGTCGGCGTCGGCGTTGGCGTTGGCGTCGGCGTCCCACATCAAGGTTTGCGTGTAAGCTGTGTTTACAAGTCTATATCTCTTACATTTCTTACCCTACCACAACCAGATTTGTTCATGGGCTTCCTTGTAGCATTATCTTAAGGGCTGCATAAGCAATTTTGGTTCCTGTAACCCATGTGCTCCCATGGAACCCAAATTATGATAGCCCATAAAATGTGCCCCATTTCACATCAAATTTTGCGTGTAAGCTGTGTTTACAAGTCTATATCTCTTACAATTCTTACCCTAGCGCAACCAAATTTGGCCATTAGCTTCCTTATAGCATTATCGTAAGGGCTGCTTAAGTAATTTTGGTTCCTGTAACCCCTGGTCTCCCATGGAACCCAAATTCTGATAGCCCTTAAAATATGTCTATATGTCTTACATTTTTTGTCCTAGCTGAACTAAATTTTGGAATTGGTTTCCATGTAGTATGTTGTAAAAGGTTGGATAAGCAATTTTGTCTTCTGCAAATTCTGGGCTCCCATGGAACCTAAATTGGTTATGGCCCATAAAATGTGCAATAAAGGCAGATCTAGGTTTGCATGTAAGCATGTATGTATCTATTATTTTGGTTTGGGATTTGTTAAAGCATAATGCATCTTATTACTTCACCCATATTGGGGCATGGGCTCCCTCCTCCCCCCCCCCTCTACCCCCCGCCCCCACTCCCCTCCAGCCCCCTTTTTTTTTTTTTTTTTTTTACATATTTCTGTGTTGCTTTTGTCAATTCAAACACATATATGTTGTAACCCTCCCCGTCCCCCCCCCCCCCCCCCCCCCCCCCCCAATCACCCAACCCGGCACGCCCCACACTTGAATTTTCTTATACATATTTCTTTTTTGTTTTAGTCAATTCTTACACACATATGTAGCCCCCCCACACCCACCCCCCCAACGCACTCCCGCCTCTGACGCCATCCCCCCCCACCCCCAGCCCGCCCGAGACTTGAAACTTTTTTTTTTTTACATATTTCTTTGTTGTTTTAGTCAATTTTTACACATATTTGTTTCCCCATCCACCCCCCCAACCCCCCCACAACCAACTCCTGCCTCTCACCCTCAACCCCACTCCACACCACCCCACACCCACTTGAAACTATTATATATATTTTTTTACATATTTATGTGTTGTTTTAGTCAATTCTTACACATAAATGCACCCCAACGCACTCCCCGCCTCTGAACGCCATCACCCCCCCTACCCCCCACCCCCCCCACCCCCCCCCACATTGTTAATATCAATGAAAGATCGGACAAGTTCGAAAACCAGCCATATCGGACTAGTAACAGCGGAGTTATGGCCCTTGATTTAGTTAAAAATCCTATATTTTGCCTCGTTAAGACGAAAGGAGCTTCATTGTTCATCCCATCTTTACCAAACTTGATCAGATTGTTAATATCAATGAAAGCTCGGACAAGTTCGAAAACCAGCCATATCGGAGTAGTAAACAGGGGAGTTATGGCCCATGATTTAGTTTAAATATGCTATATTTTGCCTTGTTAAGATGATAGGGGCTTCATTGTTCATCCGATCTTTACCAAACTTTATCGGATTGTTAATGTCGTTGAAAGCTCGAAAATGTTCGAAAACCAGCCATATCGGACCAGTAACAGCGTAGTTATGGCCCTTGATTTAGTTAAAAATGCTATATTTTGCCTCGTTAAGATGATAGGGGCTTCATTGTTCATCCGATCTTTACCAAAACTTTATCAGATTGTTAATGTCATTGAAAGCTCGAACAAGTTTGAAAACCAGCCATAACGGACAGGTAACAGCAGAGTTATGGCCCTTGATTTAGTTAAAAATGCTATATTAATATCAATGAAAGATCGGACAAGTTCGAAAACCAGCCATATCGGACTAGTAACAGCGGAGTTATGGCCCTTGATTTAGTTAAAATGCTTTATTTTGCCTCGTTTAAGACGAAAGGAGCTTCATTGTTCATCCGATCTTTACCAAACTTTATCAGATTGTTAATATCAATGAAAGCTTGGACAAGATTGAAAACCAAACATATCGGACCAGTAACAGCGGAGTTATGGATAAGGCTTCATTTGTCATCCGATCGTTATCAAACTTTTAATATTTTTTTATTTATTTATTTATTTATTTTTTATTATTATTATTTTTTTTTTTATTATTATTTTTTATTATTATTATTTTTATTTTATTTATTTTTTAGCTCTATGTTGGACCAGTCGGACCAGTAACAGAGGAGTTATGGCTCTTGATATGTTAAAACTGCTATATTTTGCCTCGTTAATACGGTAGGGCCTTCATTTTTCATCTGATCTTTACCGAACTTTAACAGATTCTTTAGTTATGGCCCTTGATTTAGTTCAAAAGCTGTTTTTTGCCCGAAACTTTCAAAAAAGCGTAAATGGCAGTCACTCGCTTCATTAATGTTATAAGAGCCATGTTTGCGAGTAGAGCGTCCACAGGCCCTCTTGGGCCTCTTGTATAGTTTTTATATTCAGAAGTTTTTATCTGGATTTCAGAATTCAGACAGCCGATTCCTCTACATTCATCACACATTGTTGAACAATCCAACCCGTGTCTTTTGCATGTACAAGGACTAGTATGACATTCAGTTATGCACTTGCATATGATAACCTGCAAGAGTCTGTCAGGAGCTGGTGTTTGCTTTTCTGTTTGCAATACTAAGTTTCCCCTTTGAAATCGTCCATCCCCACTCCCAGGATCGATATCAGTATTTCCTTTCCAAACCTGAATCTGTGGTTGTTAGATGTGAGTGGAAGTTTTGTTTTAGTGACTAACATAATTATCACAGAAGGCAACTTTCTGGAAATTTATTTTTATTTTTTTGAAATTTTCTTTGGTTTTGGTTTGACTTTTGCAGTCTGGAAGATCTGTATCATCGCCAATCACAATGGTTTGTTGTTCTACTGCACACTCTACAGCTGTTGTAACAATGAGCAGATCATCATCGCTGTCTGCATTGTCTTATCCTGTCTCTTGCAGCATACACACGATGTTGAAACAAGAACTGTCGATCAGCTGAATTCACTTCACATATATTTTTACAGATACTTTCGTATCAAGAGTCGCGGCCTGAACATTGTTTTGAATGAGCACGCAAACACCCTTTCCCAGACATAGTTGATAACTTTTTGTCAAATATTCTTATAAATACTGAAAAGGTGATCCCTTGGAAGCAGCAAACACAAAGAGAGAAAAGTAGCAGACTCGGTTTTATTTTGTCTGTTCATGAGAGGTAATGGTACGATGTAACACCTCTCACGCCTCCTAGCACCGGCTGAAGCGATATTCTACTTTAAAGCAACACAGAATGGGCTTGATGATCCCAAAGGACCAGTAAATAATAACACTGCTGATTTGTAGTCGGGGCGACCTTTTACGGCCGCCACACAGCACTAAACAAACGCTTGTGTGAATGTCAATAAATACTGAAAAGGTGATCCCTTGGAAGCAACAAACACAAACAAGAGAGAAAAGTATCAGACTCGGTTTGTATTAAGTTTGTACATGAGAGGTAATTATAAGACGCAACACCTCTCACGCCTATAAGAATGACATTTAAAATTTTGTCTTCTGTTTCGCCGCTTGAAATGCTTCGTATCATATCCATTGAAGGGCGTTCTTGCTACGACATCTTCGCATATATTTTTTCATATCAATATCATCCCCGTGTTTTCTTGACGTACTGTTCACTTTGTGCTGTTCACTCGAAGTGAAGGTCACACTAGTGAATTCCTGCATATCTTCATTGGTACATGTTCCTGCTCAAGCTGTCCAAGTTTAGAGAAGTCAGGCAGACCTTTGTAGTTCTGACACACCCTTCCCCTTGTTAGGCCACCCACGTGTTTGCTCATGAGCATTTTGCTTAATCACGAGACCGGTCGACAGAACTGCCCAATAACGATCACTTAAACGCACCACATGAAAACCTTCCATAAAAGGTGTGTACATTTCGTGAGTCATTTTATAATTTTGAAAGTATGAATATCCATCCTTTATGTAGAGATTGACCAGCAGCCGCCAACAATGGCAACACTCTTGACACAGATTTGAGATGAAGGGCCCAATTGCCAATGAGCTCTGCTTTAATAAATGTACGTAATATTTGCACCATGTCCAGATATTGTAGCCAGATTTTTCAGATTCTAGACTTTGAAGCAGAGGATTTATTTTGGCTCAGTTTGGCATTCACCTGATCATAAACTTAGAGTGATCGGACATCTTGACTACCTTCATTTCCTTCTAAAAGTTCAATCAAAAGATTGATCAACTTGTTTGCTTCTTGACTTCCTGGTTCAGTCTCATGATTTATATATGATAGATTCATCAAAACATTCTTTTGACATGCTAGTTTAAGGTTGCATCTCAGATTCCATTTCAACCATTTGAATTGGTAGCGGAACATCATATATACTGAACATTATAATTGAATGGAGAACGGCTTCTACAAACAAGTGCCCATGTGTATATGCATTTTTATTAATCCTCGCTGTATTTTCCCTCTCCATGGGGCGGCTCTAAATAACCTTTAATGTGTTGATGAGCAGTTAAACAACATGCAATTTTATAGCGTATTTTATGTTTAAATAAATGTACATTGCGTTAAATATCTTCAGTTTCACAATAATATTTTGCAATAATCAAAGAAAAATGCTCATTCTAAAGGAAAGACTCTTTAATTAATAGATATTGTGTTATAAGATTCGTAAATTCATTATAATTTGACCCAGTGTGTCGTTTAAATATGTTCTAAACTAAGTTCATTGATTGAAAACAGATAGACATCATATACATGTTAATCAGATAGATATATATTTATATTTACAAAACGAAAGTATACAAGTTGTAAAGTATTCGGACATGTCCTTTAGACGAAATTTAATTTACAAAATTAACCAACTATAACAGCTTCGATTTTGTTCTATTTTCTATTTGAGATCAAACTATGTCTTTACATTCAGAAACAATCAACATTATCTGTTGCAATTAGTCCTAGGTAAAAGTTCATATTTACTAGACTCCGTCCGTCCGTCCGTCCGTCCATCTGTCCGTAAACTTTTATTTGTAGCGACTACTCCTCTGAAACTACTGGATGGATATTCATGAAACTTTACAGAAATGTTGCCCTTGCAGTCCTAGCAAAAATTCATGAAGTTATTGTGCGGAATGCATATTTCCATATAAGGTAATTGTGACCTTGACCTTTGACCTACTGGCACTAAAATCAATAGAGTTCCTTCTCTCACCTAGGACAATGTACAGACCCAGTTGCGTTCAAGTACCTCGAAAATGCATTTTGTTTGCATTTCGTTTGCGTTTCGCATATACGGTCGATTCCGTTTAATCGCATATCGTTTAATTGCATATTTCGGTTAATTGCATAAAGTTTTGAAACACAAAGCCATTCGTATTCTTTTGCATGTAAAAAACCCAGTATAATCGCATATGTTTTTGTCACATTCCGGATAATTGCATAACGAATATCTGGCTAATTGCATAAAACTGTAAAAAGTACACTCATAAAACTTGATAGTAACATTGCACTAGGTGAGAGGAGGAACTCTATTGATTTTGGGGCCAGTAGGTCAAAGGTCAAGGTCACAGCGACCTTACATGGAAATATGCAATCCCCACAATAACTTCAAAACTGTTAACACCTACAATCATAAAACATCATATTTGCATTACCCTAGGGGAGAGGAGAAACCCTGTTGTTTGGTAGCCATTAGGTCAAAGGTCAAGGTCACAGTGACCTTATATGGAAATAAGAATTCCTCACAATAACTTCAAAATCATAACACCTACACTCATAAAACTTCATAGGTACATTGCCATAGGTGAGTGGAGGAACCCTATTGATTTTGGGCCAGTATGTCAAAAGTCAAGGTCACAGTGACCTTAATGAAATATGCATTTCACACAATAACTTCAAGACCGTAATACCTACACTCATGAAACTTCATAGGAAAATTGCCCTACATAGGAGGAGGAACCTTATTGATTTTGGGGTGAGTAGGTCAAAGGTCAGGGTCACCATCTCCATCTATGAAAATTTGCATTCTGCACAATAACTTCAAAACCATAACACCTACACTTAAAAAACTTCATAGGTACATGAGAGGAGGAATCTTTTTGATTTTGGTGCCAGTAGGTCAATGGTCAAGGTCACAGTGACCTTATTTGGAAATATGCATTCCACACAATAACTTCAAAATCGTAACACCTACACTCATAAAATTTCATAGGAATATTACCATAGGTGAGAGGAGAAACCCTGTTGTTGATTTTAGGGTCAAAGGTCACAGCCTTATATGTATATGCATTCCACACGGTAACTTCAAAACTAAACACCATAGGTACATTGCCCTAAGTGGGAGGAGGATACCTATTAAAGGTCAAAGGTCAAGGTTGACCTCACACCTTGGAAATGCTTTTAACATAATAACCCAATGAGAGTGATTGGTATAAGCCATAGGCCTGTTTCACAATTGTTGAAAAATAAATAGGTTTGACCTAACTAACATAATAACCTGAAGGAAACGGGTGTATAATGCCCCGTAAGGCGTGCTCTTGTTTTCAGCTCGACTGATCAAAGATCAGTTAAGCTTATGTCGTAGTGCGTCGTCTGTTTGTAAACTTTTTCTTGTGACGACTACTCCTCTAAAACTGCTTGACGGATTTTCATGAAACTTCTCAGAAATGTTGCTCTTGATGTCTAGTTGATTCTAGCAAAAATTCAGGTCGGACGGAAATTGAAGATGGCCACCACAGCTAAAAATAGATTTTAAAAATGCGATTTTGTGGCGATTACTTCTGAAAAACCGTCATTGATATCGATTTGGAACCTTTACCAAAATGACTGGCACGACATGTAGTTGATCATAACCAAAGTTCATTTTGATTGGATGTCAAACATGGCCGCCAGGGGCCCTCTTTGTTTACATAGGGTTATATAGGAAAAACTTGTGGCGACTACTCCTCTGAAACTACTTGACGGATTTTTATGAAACTTCACAGGAATGTTGATTTTGATGTCTAGTTGATCCTAGCTTCAAGGTCATTGACCTCTTGTTTGAGTATGTATTGACTATTGTCTGTGGGTTGTCTAACGTAGATGGATATTAGGTATAAATAACACTAAGACGCTTTTAAATTTAATATTATCCACAACCCTGCGCCAAAAGAAAAAAAACATGGGTAACACACAAAATAACAACAACAACATGCAATGATGACAAAATGTCATTCCCAGTTTGAATTGAATTGGGGTTTTAAGGCGCACCAACATATGAAAAGGTTATATGGCGCCTAAAAGGGATGAACATGCCAGGCTCATCTTCCATGTACATCGAGATAAAATATGGAAAATGGACCTAGAACCTTCTCACCCTGAACTGCAGAGTTGCTGCAAATTCTATCGTAGAAACTCCATTTACGCTGGAGCCACGTTATTGTTTTTCTGCCACTGCTCTTCACAGTTTGAAGTGGAAAGACTTTATTACAGATATCAACGAGTGTATGTCCATGTCTGAATGGTGCCTGTCAGGATGGTGTCAACTATTACACATGTACCTGTGTAGCAGGGTATACAGGAACTATATGTGAGACTAGTATTAAATGGTTATTCCCAGTTTGAAGTGTAATGACTTTCTTACAGATATCAACGAGTGCAGTTCCAATCCATGTCTGAATGGCAGTGCCTGTATAGATGCTGTCAACTATTACACACATACCTGTGTAGCAGGGTATGCAGGAACTATATGTGACACTGGTATTAAATGGTTATTCCCAGTTTGAAGTGTAATGACTTTCTTACAGATATCAACGAGTGCAGTACCAATCAATGTCAGAACAGCGGCACCTGCGTAGATGCTGTCAACAATTTCACATGTACCTGTGTAGCAGGGTATGAAGGACCCAGATGTGAGACTAGTAAGTGTGTGATTATTCACCATCAAATTATTGACTTCTCGAAGTCAAATATAAGTGACTCTTCAAAGATTTACCCCAGCATTGCCATTGCCTCATAAAATGCTTGGACTATTAAAATCTGGTACTTTCCCGGGGGTCAATGTTTTACGTGTAGGACATTCTTTAAAAAATCTTTTCTGAAACGGAAAGAGCTAGTGGTCTTATATTGTGCATGTACCATAAATTTATGATCCTCTACCAAGTTTGTTCAAATGGTGATCCTGGTGTCAAATTTGGCCATTACACCAGGGAACATGATTTATACCACAACAAAGTTATCGGAGGTATGGCCCTTGATTTAGTTAAAACTGCTGTATTTTGCTTTGTTAACATGATAGGACCTTCATTTTCCATCCAATCTTTACCAAACTCTACCAGATTGTTGATATTAATGAAAGCTTGGACGAATGGAAAACCAGCCAAATCAGACTGGTAACACCAGAGTTATGGCCTTTGATTTAGTTAAAAATGTATTTTGCCTCAAGATGATAGTGCCTTCATTTTTCATCCGATATTGACCAAACTTTACCGGATTGTTACTATTAATGAAAGCTTGGACAAGTTTGAAAACCAACCAAATCAGATTAGTAACACCGGAGTTATTGCCCTTGATTTCTTTCAAAGATGCTGTACTTTGCCTCGTGAAGATGATAGGACCTTCATTTAGCCGGATTTCAGTGCAACTTTGCAGGGATGATCAGTCCCAAGCCTTGTTGTACATATCGTCATTGTGTTCCAGTTGAATGATTTGGAAGAGTTATGGCACTTTAAAGGTTTTAACCCTTATCCGGATTTTAGCGAAACCTTTTAGGGATGATTGGTCTCCGTGTTGTGGTTGAATGATTTTTGGTGGAGTTATGGCCCTTTAAAGGTTTAAATATATTAATTTTGAACTAGTTCTCCTGAACCCTTGTCCAGATTTCAACGAAACATTTTAGGGATGATTGGTACCAAGCCTAGTTATGCATATCATCACCATGTTGTGGTTGAAAGATTTTTGGCAGAGTTATGTCCCTTTAAAGGTTTTAATACACAAACTTTGTCCGAACTAGTTCTACTGAACCCCTTGCAGGATTTCAGTGAATTTTGTCAAGGATGATTATTATCAATGCTAGTTGTGCATATCTTAGCTGTGTTCCTGTTGAATGGTTTTTGGTAGAGTTGTGGTCCTTTAAAGGTTTTAATATACAAACATTGTCCAGACTAAGTCTCTTCTAAATTCCTGGCCGTATTTAACAAAATTTGGCAGGGATGACGAGTACCAAGCTTAGTTGCGCATATCATCGCGATTTATGGGCCCTTATACATAAACTTTATCTTTAGCCAGTAGAGCATCAACAGGCCCTTTTGGGCCTCTTGTTTCAAGACAAACTGGACGTAAACTTAAAGCATATAATTTATGTAATAAAGTTTGTTTGTTCCGTTGCTTTTTAGCTCTACTGATCAGAGATCGGCAGAGCTTATGCCGTGGTGCGGCGTCCGTCGTCCGTCCGTCCGTCTGTCCGTCTGTCTGTAAACTTTTATTTGTAGCCACTTCACAGCTGAAACTACTGGATGAATATTCATGAAACTTTACAGAAATGTTGCCCATAAAGTCTAGTTGATCCTAGCAAAAATTCATGTTGATGTGAAATCCAAGATGGCCGCCAAAGCTAAAAATAGAGTTTTAAAATACAAGTTTGTAGCGACTTCTTCTTGAAAACTATAAGTGATATTGATATGGGACTTTTTCTAAAATGATCAGCATGACATGATGTTGATCCTAGTCAAAAATCGTTTTGATTCAACGTTAAACATGGCTGCCAGCGGCCATCTTTGTTTACATAGAGTTATATAGTAAAAACTTGTAGCGACTACTTCTCTGAAACTACTTGGCGGATTGTCATGAAACTTTACAGGAATGTTGCTCTTGATGTCTAATTGATCCTAGAAATATTTCAGGTCGGCCGGAAATTCAAGATGGCCGTCACAGCTAAAAATAGTTTTTTAAAAAATAAGTTTTTAGCGACTACTTCTTGAAAACTATAAGTGATATTGATGTGATATTGATATGGGACTTTTTCTAAAATGATCAGCATTACATGATGTTGATCCTAGTCAAAAATCGTTTTGATTCAACGTTAAACATGGCTGCCAGCGGCCATCTTTGTTTACATAGAGTTATATAGTAAAAACTTGTAGCGACAACTTCTCTGAAACTACTTGGCGGATTGTCATGAAACTTTACAGGAATGTTGCTCTTGATGTCTAATTGATCCTATCAAAATTTCAGGTCGGTCGGAAATTCAAGATGGCCGTCACAGCTAAAAATAGATTTTTAAAAAATAAGTTTGTAGCGACTACTTCTTGAAAACTATAAGTGATATTGATATGGGACTTTTTCTAAAATGATCAGCATGACATGATGTAGATCCTTGTGGAAAATTATTTTGATTCGACGTTAAACATGGCTGCCAGTGGCCATCTTTGGTTACATAGAGCTATATAGTAAAAACTTGTAGCGACTACTCCTCTGAAACTACTTGACGGATGTTTATGAAACTTCACAGGAATGTTGCTCTTGATGTCTAGTTGATCCTAAAAAAAAATCAGGTCAGCTAAAAATAGATTTAAAATAAATAAGTTTGTAGCGACTACTTCTTCAAAACAACAAGAGATATATATATGGGACTTTTTCTAAAATGATCAGTATGACATGATGTTGGTCCTTGTCGAAAATCGTTTTGGTTTGACCTTAAACATGGCTGCTTTGTTTACATAGAGTTATATAATGAAAACTTGTAGCGACTACTTCTTTGAAACTACCTGACGGATTTTCATGAAACTTCACAGGAATGTTGCTCTTAATGTCTTATTGATCTTAGCAAAATTTCAGGTCGGCCGGAAAATTCAAGATGGCCGTCACGGTTAAAAATAGATTTTCAAAAAACAAGTCTGTAGCGACTACTTCCTGAAATCAAAATCAATCAGTAGAGCTTCAAGGTCATTGACCTCTTGTTATTATTAGATACCCTTTATATTAAACACATGCTGCACGTCCGTCGTCTGTCCGTTAACCTTCATTCTTCATCCGATCTTTACCAAACTATACCAGATTGTTACTATCAATGAAAGCTTGGACAAGTTCGAAAACCAGCCTGTTCGGACCAGCAACAGCAGAGTTATAGCCCTTGATTTAGTTAAAAATTCTATATTTTGCCTCGTTAAGACGATAGGGCCTTCATTTTTCATCCAATCTTTACCAAACTTTACCATCTTGTTAATATCAATGAAAGCTCAGATAAGTTTAAAAACCAACCAGATCAGACTAGTAACAGCGGAGTTATGGCCCTTGATTTAGTTAAAAAGGCTATATTTTGCCTCGTTAAGACGGTAGGGTCTTCATTTTTCATCCGATCTTTACCAAACCTTACCAGATTGTTAATATCAATGAAAGCTTGGGACAAATTTGAAAACAAGCAAGATCGGACCAGCAACAGCGGAGTTATGGCCCTTGATTTAGTTAAAAATGCTTTATTACGATGGGCCTTCATTTTTCGTCCGATCTTTACCAAACTTTACCAGATTGTTAATATAAATGAAAGCTCAAAGTTCGAAAACCAACCAGATCGGACCAGTAGCACTAGAGTTATGGCTCTTGATTTAGTTAAATATGCTATATTTTGCTTTGTTAATACTACGATAGGGCTTTTATTTTTCATCCGATCTTTACCAAACTTTACCAGATTGAAAGCTCCAACAAATTTCAAAACTAGCCAGATTGGACCATTTACACCGGAGTTATGGCCCTTGATTTTCTGAAATATGCTATATTTTGGCCTCATTAAGAAGAAAGGGCCTTCATTTGGCCAGATTTCAGTGAAACCTTTCAAGGATGATCCGTACCAAGCCTAGTTGTGCATATCGTCACCGTGTTCCGGTTGAATGATTTTGGCAGATTTATGTCCCTTTAAAGGTTTTAATACACAAACTTTGTCTGGACTAGTTCTCCTGAACCCCTGACTGGATTTTAACGAAACTTGACAAGGATGATCAGTATCAAGCCTAGTTGTGCATGTCGTCGCCATATTCGTGTTGAATTATTTTGGGCAGTTATGGCCCTTTAAAGGTTTTAATAGCCAAACGTTGTCCAGATTAGTCTCTTTTGAACTCCTTGCTGGATTTCAACGAATCTTGAAGGGGATGATCAGGACCAAGCCTAGTTTCACCTATCATTGCCGTGTTGTGGTTGAATGAATTTTGGCAGAGTTATGATCCCTTCAAGGTTTTAATACACTAACTAGTTCTACTGAACCTCTGGCTGGATTTCAACGAAACTTGTCAGGGACAATCAGTACCAAGCCTAGTTGCGTATATCATCACCATGTTTTGGTTGAAAGATATTTGAAAGAGTTATGGCCCCTTATACATAAACTTTATCTAGAGCCATTAGAGCGTCCACAGACCCTCTTGGGCCTCTTGTTTCCATCCAAAGTTGTATAATTACCCCTTTCTTCAATATACTGTATATCACGCACCGGCACATGTGGCCAGCAAATTATCTCCCCTGAGTTGTGACGCCATCTTCTACACAGTCATCATAATGAGCAGTAGTCAAGTCATTGTAAACACGGAAGCATAAACTGATCAATAAGGAATTATTAGGGATAAAATGGTTGTGGTGTCGCATATGGGTGTGATACATCATATGAAAAGGGAAAAGGCATGCATGCGTTCCCTCTAAAGGATAAATAAGCGCCTACTTGATTCAATACCGTGGCAGCATCTCCGTCAAATACCACGTAAAAAATTCTGCAGATGTGCTCAGGACATTTTACTTAGTTACTTATGATCAGTTCAAAATCTCTGAACATAGCTATTTCGGTTTTTAGCTCGACTGATCAGAGATCAGCAGAGCTTATGCCGTGGTGCGGCGTCCGTCTGTCCGTCCGTCCGTCCGAGTTTACAGGAGGGCCTTGTGTGTCTTTTTTTTGTGTATAAAGTATACTTGTGTGACTTTTTTTCTTGTGTGACTGACACACAAGCAAGTATGTCTCTATGTGTCTCTATGTGCAGGAAATAGTCTATTTCTTCATTTAAAGCAATAAAAAAATGCAGTCACACAAGGGGAAGTAAGCTTGTGTGACTAAAATGTGTCCAAATGGTAAAAACGACACACAGGATGTAAAAAACAGTCACACAAAGTACAAACGTACACACGAAAAACTGACACACAAGTTTTGAGTCACACAAAGCCTGATTTTGTGTCCGTCCGTCCGTCTGTCTGTCCGTAAACTTTTTTTTGTAGCGACTACTCCTCTGAAACTTCTGAATGGATTTTCATGGAACTTTACAGAAATGTTGCCCATGAAGTCTAGTTGATCCTAACAAAAATTTATGTTGATGTGAAATCCAAGATGGCTGCCAAATCTAAAAATAGGTTTATAAAAAACAAGTTTGTAGCGACTACTTCTTGAAAACTCTAAGTGATATTGATATGGTACTTTATCTAAAATGATCAGCATGACATGATGTTGGTCCTTGTCAAAAATCGTTTTGATGCGATGTTAAACATGGCTGTCAGCGACCAACTTTGTTTACATAGAGTTATATAATGAAAACTTGTAGCGACTACTCCTCTGAAACTACTCGACGGATTTTCATGAAACTTCACAGGAATGTTGCTGTTGGTGTCTTATTGATCCTAGCAAAATTTCAGGTCGGCCGAAAATTCAGGATGGCCGCCACGGCTAAAAATAAATCTGTAGCGACTACTTCTTGAAATCAAAATCAATCAGTAGAGCTTCAAGGTCATTGACCTCTTGTTTTTATGCAAAATAATATAGCTCCGTCAGTGTGTACCAAAAGATCCTCTACAACAGCATCTTCGACAAGTGAAACCGTGGATGAAAATTGAAAGGGATCCGTCTCGATCATAAGTGTGCCAAACTGCTTCAGTGATGCATGGGACGTCCCGTTGGAGAAAAAATGCTCCTGCGTAATCATGTTCATTTTTGTACAGGGGTTAACATGTTTTGGCACTTTAATAGGCCCTGTCGAGGATTGCAAGTTATAAAAGACATACTGGCCTTTGGCCAGCAGAGCTTATGGGATGGTGAGTTGTCCGTCGTCCTACCTTCCGTCCGTCCATTACCTTTTGCCTCGTTAACACAAAAGCGCCTTCATTTTTCATTCGATCTTGTTTAAACTTTACCAGATTGTTGATATCATTGAAAGCTCGGATGAGTTCGAAAACCAGCTAGTTCGTACCTGTAACACCGAAGTTATGGCCCTTGATTTAGTTAAAACTGCTATATTTTGCCTCGTTAACACAATAGGGCCTTAATTTTCCTCCTATTTACCAAACTCTACCAGAATGTTGATATCAGTGAAAGCTCAGACGAGTTTGAAAACCAGCCAGATCAGACTATTTAAACTGGAGTTATGGCCCTTTATTTTCGGAAATTTGTTATAATGTGCCCTCGTTAACATGATAGGGCCTTCATTTTTCATTTGATCTTTTTTCAAACTTTTTCAAACTTTACCAGATTGTTGATATCAACGAAAGCTCAGACGAGTTCGAAAACCAGCTAAATCAGACAAATAACGCCAGAGTCTTTTTTTAATATGCAATATGCTATGTTCAAACCTATGGTTTCTTCTCAATAACTTTTGCTAGGAATGAGGTATTGCAATGAAACTTGCAGGATAGGTAGCTTTTATGGAATGGAAGGTCGGGGTTGCATTTGGGGCCACCGGGGTCAAGGTCGCTGTTACTAAAAATAGAAAAAATATGTCGGTCGTATACAACAATTGTATTGACTTTAACGCCAACAATTGTTGCAATGTTATGTGTCGCTAACCTCTCAAATTATATTCTACATTTGCCTAGAAATCAAACACTTCACGGTGAAGATAAATTCTGTCACTAGTCCATCTTACTATGATATGTATCTCATATGTATAGTAAGTCTCAGTTATGCAATAGACAATATAATACCATTTAAAAATTCTAACTTTTTAATGCTAGACAAATATAATACGATTTAAACTCTTGACTATATTACTGGATATACTTGCAAATACGAAAATTGTGTAAAGCGCATATCTTTATTTTATTTCAAAATATATGTTGTGGTTACATCAAATATTGACTATAATATTATACAATTATGGACTTTTCAGCTGTTATACATGATGTGATATGCACCAAAAAAATCATTATTGACCGAGGCGATAGCCGAGGTCAATAATGATTTTTTGGTACATATCAACATCATGTATAACAGCTGAAAAGTCCATAACTGTTTTATTATATAACCCTCAATTTACAATTATATAAAACAGGTCAATATCAAAAAAACAATTATATAAAACAGGTCAATATCAAAAAAACAGGTCAATATCGCTAGATATTTTTTCTAAAAAATTACTTTTATGCCAATGAAAACGCGTCTATTTATAGGTTATATAATAATCATATATATTATATAAAATATAAATTATACGTCATGTTTATATAAATTGTTTATCTTTTTGAATCAACAATAATCTATAAAGTTTGAGCTCTCACCTAAAGTAGATCCTATTACATTTATCGCTTCAGTTTGCCAATGATATATTATCAAAGCCATTTTTAGTTTGACTATTCGAAGAATAAGAGAGCTTATGTATTCAACCCAGCGTCAAAACTGATAAGCCAAGTATATGTCATAAGTCTTATAAAAACACATATCGATATTCAATATATTCCATTGCTATCAAGGGGCCTAGGAATCTTTATGTGAGGAAGCTATCCAGCTGGCTTATGGAACGTCGGTGGTTCTACCCAGGTGCCCGCCCATGCACGAAAATTGCCCGGAGGGGCACCTGGGGTCTTCCTCCACCAATGGAAGCTGGAAAGTCGCCATATGACCTTAGCTGTTGGTGCGACTATAAAATCTAATTCAATCAATCAACCATTGCTATCAGTGAAGTTCAGACAAAACTTATCAATTGACACTTTACCAATACCATAATACATATATGCGGAACGCAAACGAAACGCAAACAGAATGCATTTTTGAGGTACCTGAACGCAACTGGGTCTGTACATTGCCCTAGGTGAGAGAAGGAACCCTATTGATTTTAGGGCCAGTAGGTCAAAGGTCAAGGTCACAATTACCTTATATGGAAATATGCATTCCGCACCATTACTTCAAAACTGTAAAAATTACACTCATTAAACTTTATAGTAACATTGCACTAGGTGGGAGGAGGAACTCTATTGATTTAGGGCCAGTAGGTCAAAGGTCAAGGTCACAGTAACCTTATATGGAAATATGCAATCCCCACTATAACTTCAAAACTGTAACACCTACAATCATAAAACATCATATTTGCATTACCCTAGGGGTGAGGAGAAACCCTGTTGTTTTGGTAGCCATTAGGTCAAAGGTCAAGGTCACAGTGGCCTTATATGGAAATAAGAATTCCTCACAATAACTTCAAAATCATAACACCTACACTCCTAAAACTTCAAAAATGGTACATTGCCCTAGGTGAATGGAGGAACCCTATTGATTTTGGACCAGTATATCAAAGGTCAAGGTCACAGTGACCTTACTGAAATATGCATTCCAGACAATTCCTTCAAAACCATAACACCTACACTCATGAAACTTCATAGGTAAATTGCCCTAGGTGGGAGGAGGAATCCTATTGATTTTGGGGTGAGTAGGTCAAAGGTCAAGGTCACCATCTCCTTATATGTAAATTTGCATTCTGCACAATAACTTCAAAACCATAACACCTACACTTAAAAAATTCATAGGTACATTGCTTATGATGGGAGGAGGAACCCTATTAATTTTGGGGTGAGTAGGTCAAAGGTCAAGGTCACCATCTCCTTATATGGAAATTTGGATTCTGCACAATGACTTCAAAACCATAACACCTACACTTAAAAAACTTCATAGGTACATTGCTTTAGGTGAGAGGAGGAATCCTTTTGATTTTAGGGCCAGTTGGTCAATGGTCAAGGCCACAGTGACCTTATTTGGAAATATGCATTCCACACAATAACTTCAAAACTGTAACACCTACACTCATAAAATTTCATAGGAATATTACCATAGGTGAGAGGAGAAACCCTGTTGTTGTTTTTAGGGTCAAAGGTCAGGGTCACAAACTTATATGAATATGCATTCCACACGGTAACTTCAAAACCATAATTAAACTCATTAACACCATAGGTACATTGCCCTAAGTTGGAGGAGGATACCTATTAAAGGTCAAAGGTCAAGGTTGACCTCACACCTTGGAAATGCTTTTAACATAATAACCCAATGAGAGTGATTGGTATAAGCCAAAGGTCAAGGTCACAGTGACCTTATTGAAATATGCATTCCACACAGTAACTTCAAAACCGTAACACCTACACTCATGAAACTTCATGAGAGATGGGAGGAGGAACCCTATTGATTTTGGGGTGAGTAGGTCAAAGGTCAAGGTCACCATCTCCTTATATGAAAATTTGCATTTTGCACAATAACCATGGAAATGCTTTCAACATAATAACCCAATGAGAGTGATTGGTATAAGCCATAGGCATGTTTCACAATCGTTGAAAAATAAATAGGTTTGACCTAACTAACATAATAACCTGAAGGAATTGGGTGTATAATGCCCTGTTAGGCGTGCTCTTGTTTTTAGCTCGACTGATCAAAGATCAGCGAAGCTTATGTCGTGGTGCGTCGTCTGTTTGTAAACTTTTTCTTGTGGCGACTACTCCTCTGAAACTACTTGACGAATTTTCATGAAACTTCTCAGGAATGTTGCTCTTGATGTCTAGTTGATTCTAGCAGAAATTCAGGTCGGACGGAAATTGACGATGGCCACCACAGCTAAAAATAGATTTTAAAAATGCGATTTTGTGGCGATTACTTCTAAAAAACAGTCAGTGATATTGATTTGGAACCTTTACCAAAATGACTGGCACAACATGTAGTTGATCCTAACCAAAGTTCATTTTGATTGGATGTCAAACATGGCCGCCAGGGGCCATCTTTGTTTACATAGAGTTATATAGGAAAAACTTGTGGCGACTACTCCTCTGAAACTACTTGATGGATTTTTATGAAACTTCACAGGAATGTTGATTTTGATGTCTAGTTGATCATAGCTTCAAGGTCATTGACCTCTTGTTTGAGTATCTATTGACTATTGTCTGTGGGTTGTCTAACGTAGATGGATATTAGGTATAAATAACACTCAAGACGCTTTTAAATTTAATATTATCCACAACCCTGCGCCAAAAGAAAAAAAAACATATAGGTATTACACAAAATAACAACAACAACATGCAATGATGACAAAATGTCATTCCCAGTTTGAAGTGGAAAGACTTTATTACAGATATCAACGAGTGTATGTCCATGTCTGAATGGTGCCTGTCAGGATGGTGTCAACTATTACACATGTACCTGTGTAGCAGGGTATACAGGAACTATATGTGAGACTAGTATTAAATGGTTATTCCCAGTTTGAAGTGTAATGACTTTCTTACAGATATCAACGAGTGCAGTTCCAATCCATGTCTGAATGGCGGTGCCTGCATAGATGCTGTCAACTATTACACACATACCTGTGTAGCAGGGTATGCAGGAACTATATGTGACACTGGTATTAAATGGTTATTCCCATTTTGAAGTGTAATGACTTTCTTACAGATATCAACGAGTGCAGTACCAATCAATGTCAGAACAGCGGCACCTGCGTAGATGCTGTCAACAATTTCACATGTACCTGTGTAGCAGGGTATGAAGGACCCAGATGTGAGACTAGTAAGTGTGTGATTATTCACCATCAAATTATTGACTTCTCGAAGTCAAATATAAGTGACTCTTCAAAGATTTACTCCAGGATTGCCATTGCCTCATAAAATGCTTGGACTATTTAAAATCTGGTACCTTCCCGGGGGTCAATGTTTTACATGTAGGACATTCTTTAAAAAATCTTTTCTGAAACGGAAAGAGCTAGTGGTCTTATATTGTGCATGTACCCTAAATTTATGATCCTCTACCAAGTTTGTTCAAATGGTGATCCTGGTGTCAAATTTGGCCATTACACCAGGGGTCATTATTTATACCACAACAAAGTTATCGGAGTTATGGCCCTTGATTTAGTTAAAACTGCTGTATTTTGCATTGTTAACAAGATAGGACCTTCATTTTCAATCCGATCTTTACCAAACTCTACCAGATTGTTGATATTAATGAAGGCTTGGACGAATGTAAAACCAGCCAAATCAGACTGGTAACACCAGAGTTATGGCCCTTGATTTAGTTAAAAATGTATTTTGCCTCAAGATGATAGGGCCTTCATTTTTCATTCGATATTGACCAAACTTTACCGGATTGTTACTATTAATGAAAGCTTGGACAAGTTTGAAAACCAACCAAATCAGATTAGTAACACCGGAGTTATTGCCCTTGATTTCTTTCAAAGATGCTGTATTTTGCCTCGTGAAGATGATAGGACCTTCATTTAGCCGGATTTCAGTGCAACTTTGCAGGGATGATCAGTCCCAAGCCTAGTTGTACATATCGTCAATGTGTTCCAGTTGAATGATTTGGAAGAGTTATGGCACTTTAAAGGTTTTAACCGTTATCCGGATTTCAGCGAAACCTTTTAGGGATGATTGGTCTCCGTGTTGTGGTTGAATGATTTTTGGTGGAGTTATGGCCCTTTAAAGGTTTAAATATACAAATTTTGTCTGAACTAGTTCTCCTGAACCCTTGTCCAGATTTCAACGAAACCTTTTAGGGATGATTGGTACCAAGCCTAGTTATGCATATCATCACCATGTTGTGGCTGAAATTTTTTTGGCAGAGTTATGTCCCTTTAAAGGTTTTAATACACAAACTTTGTCCGAACTATTTCTACTGAACCCCTTGCAGGATTTCAGTGAAACTTGGCAAGGAAGATTATTATCAATCCTAGTTGTGCATATCTTAGTTGGTCCCGGTCGAATGGTTTTTGGTAGAGTTGTGGCCCTTTAAAGGTTTTAATATACAAACATTGTCCAGACTAGTCTCTTCTAAATTCCTGACCGTTTTTTACAAAATTTGGCAGGGATGACGAGTACCAAGCCTAGTTGCGCATATCATCGCGAGTTATGGGCCCTTATACATAAACTTTATCTTTAGCCAGTAGAGCATCAACAGGCCCTCTTGGGCCTCTTGTTTCAAGTAACTGACAAACTGGACGTAAACTTAAAGAATATAATTTATGCAATAAAGTTACGTTTGTTCCGTTGCTTTTTATTATTAGATACCTTTTATATTAAACACATGCTGCAGTTTCCGAAACCATTTTTTCCATCCAAAGGTGTATTATTACCCCTTTCAATATACTGTATATCACGCATCGGTATATGTGGCCAGCAAATTATCTCCCCTGAGTTGTGACGCCATCTTCTTCATAGTCACCATAATGAGCAGTAGTCAAGTCATTGTAAACACGGAAGCATGAACTGATAAATAAGGAATTATTAGGGATAAAATGGTCGAGGTGTCGCATATGGGTGTAATACATCATATGAAAAGGGAAAAGGCATGCATGCGTTCCCTCTAAAGGATAAATAAGCGCCTACTTGATTCAATACCGTGGCAGCATCTCCGCCAACAGCATCTTCGACAAGTGAAACCTTTGATGAAAATTGAAAGGGATCTGTCTCGATCATAAATGTGCCAAACTGCTTCAGTGATGCATGTCCCGTTGGAGAAAAATTGCTCCTGCGTAATCATGTTCATTTTTGTACAGGGGTTAACATGTTTTGGCACTTTAATAGGCCCTGTCGAGGATTGCAAGTTATAAAAGACATACTGGCCTTTGGCCAGGAGAGCTTATGGGATGGTGAGTTGTCCGTCGTCCTTCCTTCCGTCCGTCCATTACCTTTTGCCTCGTTAACACAAAAGCGCCTTCATTTTTCATTCGATCTTGTTTAAACTTTACCAGATTGTTGATATCATTGAAAGCTCGGATGAGTTCGAAAACCAGCTAGTTTGTGCCTGTAACACCGAAGTTATGGCCCTTGATTTAGTTAAAACTGCTATATTTTGCCTCGTTAACATAATAGGGCCTTAATTTTCCTCCTATTTACCAAACTCTACCAGAATGTTGATATCAGTGAAAGCTCAGACGAGTTTGAAAACCAGCCAGATCAGACTATTTAAACTGGAGTTATGGCCCTTTATTTTCGGAAATTTGTTATAATGTGCCCACGTTAACATGATAGGGCCTTCATTTTTCATTTGATCTTTTTTCAAACTTTTTCAAACTTTACCAGATTGTTGATATCAACGAAAGCTCAGACGAGTTCGAAAACCAGCTAAATCAGACAAATAACGCCAGAGTTTTTTTTTTTATATGCAATATGCTATGTTCAAACCTATGGTTTCTTCTCAATAACTTTTGTTAGGAATGAGGTATTGCAATGAAACTTGCAGGATAGGTAGCTTTTATGGAATGGAAGGTCGGGGTTGCATTTGGGGCCACCGGGGTCAAGGTCGCTGTTACTAAAAATAGAAAAAATATGTCGGTCTTGTACAACAATTGTATTGACTTTAACGCCAACAATTGTTGCAGTGTTATGTGTCGCTAACCTCTCAAATTATATTCTACATTTGCCTAGAAATCAAACACTTCACGGTGAAGATAAATTCTGTCACTAGTCCATCTTACTATGATATGTATCTCATATGTATAGTAAGTCTCAGTTATCACTGTAGGGATCCGTACACCGGATCTTGGTCAAGACCCCGTTCACTAGTACGGAGTTTTGGTCAGTCATGTTGTAGAAAACGTACGGATAACAACAGCAAAGGTATGTTAACCTCGTTTTTCTCCTATTTTTGTTCATTTTATATGAATAATCAGTATTGCTATAAGGTGTGGAAACATTTCCCCGTTCAAATATTACCGTACATTGTTGACATATTACTTTAAATGCTACAATTCGGAACAAAGAAAAACAATTGCCGGCGCTGAAATTCGCCCAAAGTACCCTTCAGCAATAAATATCTGATTAATGTTCAAGTTAATGAAAATTTTGAATTGGCAGATTTATTTGTTTTTCCAATATACGTGCATGTTCAATTGACCGAGATATGAATCGAAACAAAATTAATGTTTGTGTACGGGGTCTTGGGCACTTGTGTACGGAGTACTGCAAATATTCTCTTTTTACTGTACGGAGTTTTGCTTTAAATATATTGTATGAAACTATGGTTTTAATGGTACTTGCATTACATGTAATTTATAAAACATTCATTGAATGTTTGTAAACAGTCAATGTAGTGTCATTAGAACTGAATCAACGTAGATTTCCTTGAACAGATATAATCATGCGAGCTATATAGATAATTAATATTAACCCATGCCGTTATCTATATCATGTGTTGTCAATGTAGTTTAAGAACCAACTTTACATTTCCTATTAACATGCTTAGGAAAGTTTGACATAGTTTAGATGTCAGTATGGGGCATAGAATTAATTTTAACCTGACAGGCAAACTGTTTGAAAAAATACAGGTAAGGATTTTTAACGCCTGTGGGACGAATAATAATACTTTATTTAAACAATATTTTATTCAAGTACTGAATTGGATTGGACAACAGGCAATACCTATGTAAGACCTCTCCCATATCAAGGTACATATAAACAATAAATTCATATCAAACATAACATAAAATGTGGAATTGTAGTTCAGTTTGGATATATTGGTTTGACAATTAACTTAGAATCTTTGAAACATGTGTACCGTGATTGTTTAGTATTAACACTTTGTACTGTCAGAAAGAATTTAAGTGAGAAAAAAGAAAAGAATAAACAGAAAGAAAATCATACTGGAAACCAATACGAAATATATATAAAAATGTACCATATTATTACAAAATATAATGGTTTTAGTATGAGTTTCTGTAACCAATAGTTTATTTTGGAATTTAAGATAACTGAGAAAACAGACAAACAAAAAAAATAAAATTACAATAAAAAAGGAAGAAAGATGATAATATATAAAAAAAAACTTCTAGCATTGTGACAAAACTTATCTGAAAATACAATAGTATATACATACATGTACACATTCATGTACATACCTATATACCCATATATGCACATACATATACATATGTACATGTACATACATCTATAATTCTACGAAAATCTCCTGGTACACTTGATGTATTTGTGGACGATAAGTACAATTTCTGTGTTTCTTGAATTTCGTAGTATCGTCTAGATTGGAACTGACATTCAGTATCAAGTCACTGTTGATATGTGTGACATCAACAAGATTGGCTAGGGTATCAAGTAAGTCATTTCTGAATTGGTTATACAGTGGACAGTTGAAAAAGAAATGAGTATTGTCCTCACATTGATTGCCACATTTCGGACATACTGCTGCATCTGTCAAGAAGTGGTCAAATAAATGCGGATTTAGATTACTTGAGTTATTTCTTAATTGACAATGGATGATGTTATCATTCCTATTTCCTATATTATAGTGATATGGACTGTCAGTCCTATGTTCAATAGCCTTAAAGGGACACATGGCAATCTTGAAATGTTTGAAATGGGTGTCTCGATTTATATATCCAGCATGAGTTTTACTTTTACCCTGGTTAAATTTAAATGAATCAGTTTTTAAATATTCACTATTTCGTCTTATTATACTATAAGTTGTAATATATTATTGATGCAATAATATCAAAAAGTAATAATATGCAAAAACAAATTGCTTAAAACTATTCTTATAATTAATATTAATGATTGAACAAATGCAAGTTATGCAGAAAAACTAGCGGGACGCCGTGAGTTTTTAAAATATAAAGATTGCCATGTGTCCCTTTAAGTTTATGCTTAAATTGTTCAACAGATGGTGCATTTTTAGCGTCTAAATGTAAAGCATTCCACAATTTAATTGTACTCGGCAGAAAGCTGTTATAATATGATGTTGTACGACAAAGAGGGAGACGTAAGTTTAATCCTGAAGTTCGAAGGTTATAATTATTGTTTACAGGTAAGTATGGCTGGATTAAGTTATACATGTAATCTGGACTTATGCCATAAATTATTTTGTAAATAGTTACAAGTTTATGCTCTTTTCTTCTTTTTGTTAATGTTTCTAAGTTCAATTCAGTATAAAAGTATGATCTAGAGGAATTGCATCTGAGGCCTGTTATTATCCGTGCTGCTTCAACTTGCTTCCCTGTGTACAGTTATCCCATACTGAATCTCCATATTCAAGTATAAGTCTTATAAAGGCGATATATATTTTCAATAGAGAATGTCTGTCAAGTTTGTACTTAAGCATTCTTAGAATGTTAAATCGTGCACATGCTTTTTCGTATATATTTTCTATATGATGCGACCAAGTTGCATTGGACTGAATTGTTAATCCAAGGTGGCAATGTGACGCTACGTCTTGTACTATATCATTATCAAAGTAGACTGGTGGGTGGTTATAGTTTCTTCTAGTGCAAACAAGGCTTTTGGTTTTTTGAGGATTAAATGTAACAGCCCATTTTTTTGACCATTCAGATATTTTGCAAAGATCATTTGTAAGAGAGTTGGCACATTCTACTGGGTTTTTATCAACTACAACAAAAAGAGAAGTGTCATCAGCAAATAACCGTACATCATTCAATAAGTCATCTGTGATGTCCTTTATATAAAGCAGAAATAGAAACGGACCTAAAACAGAGCCTTGCGGAACACCTGCATCTATAGTACTGAAGCTTGAAGAGAATCCATCTAGGACTACTTTTTGCTGCCTATCAGAGAGATAGCTACGTATCCAGTTACATAATGAATCATTGATACCATATTTAGCTAATTTAAAAAGCAACCCAGCATGCCATACTTTGTCAAATGCTTTAGCAATATCGCAAAATATAAATCGTACATCTTTCCCAGCGTCGAGGTTGCTTATTATGTTATTATATATTTCTATGAGCTGATTTACTGTAGAGTCTCTAGGTTGAAAGCCTGCCTGGTATTTGCACAGAAGGTTATTCGTTTTGATATAGTTAAACAAGTGTTTAAATACGATATTTTCCATCAATTTGCAAATAAAACTGGTAATGGATATATGCCTATAATTGCCCGGCATGTCAGGTTCTCCCTTGCCCTTAAAATAGGAGTTACATTCGCCTGTTTCCATTGGTATGGTACTTTTCTAGTGGACAATGACAGATTAAAAAGTCGCGTCAATGGAGCAGCGATGCTATTTAAAACTAATTTTAACACCTTTGGGCTAATCATATCTGGGCCTGGAGGTTTCGATAATTTCAAGATTTTCAATTGATCAATTACTTCCGTTTCATTTATAATAAAGTCATTCATTTTATTGTCAGTGCGATTATGAAAAGTAGGTAATTCCGGTTCATGTTCAATATGAGATGTTGCAGAAAAGGAAGAATTCAATGCGTTTGCTTTGTCTACTGGATGTATTAAAATACGACCGTTATTTTTTATTGGAAAGTTTGGTTGAGTTACTTTGTTCAATTTAGAGATCGATTTTGCTATACGCCACTATTTACCCGGGGGGATTGATTTATCAGTTAACTGGGATGTAAATTTTGACTTGTATGATTCCTTAGATTCGCGAATTAAAGCAATTACCTCATTTCTAAGTTGAATAAACAGTGACCAATGTAATGGATTGTTGTAAATGACAAAAACAATTATATGACGTTAACTGTGGTCACAATGAGCTAAAATTGGACAACTGTATCAATTCTAACAGACAATAATATACGTCTGGACTTATTAGTTTGTAGTACATGTAGTTATTTGGAATAAGTTCGGAGTCTTTCTCAAGAATTACCCCTTTTAAGTTTTAGTTTTCTGCATTTTTTCGTCTTAACAATACAAAATTGTATAAGACATATAGGACCTAAATAATGTCTACGAATTACTACAAGTATAAGTAAATAACATCAGTGCAGAGCAGCGAAAACAATCTTTGCATTGCAAAACCCCGTACAGTACATGGACAAGACTCCGTACACAAATCAACGTCTTTTTATATGACTTAGTTACGCTGGGCACGTTTTGTTTCGATTCATATCTCGGCCAATTTAGGATGAATGATGCTGAAATTTTGAACATGCACGTATGTTGGAAAAACAAATAAATCTGTCAATTCAAAATTTTCATTAACTTGAAAAATAATGAGATATTTATTGCTAAAGGGTACTTTGGGCGAATTTCAGCACCGGCAATTGTTTTTCTTTGATCCGAATTGTAGCATTTAAAGTAATATGTCAACAATGTACGGTAATATTTGAACGGGGAAATGTTTCCGCAACATATAGCAATACTGATTATTCATATACATGAACAAAAATAGGAGAAAAACGTGGTTAACCTACCTTTGCTGTTGTTATCCGCACGTTTTCTACAACATGGCTGACCAAAACTCCGTACTAGTGAACGGGGTCTTGACCAAGATCCGGTGTACGGATCCCTACAGTGGTTATGCAATAGACAATATAATACCATTTAAAAATTCTAACTTTTTAATGCTAGACAAATATAATACCATTTAAACTCTGACTAAATTACTGGATATACTTGCAAATACGAAAATTGTGTAAAGCGCATATCTTTATTTTATTTCAAAATATATGTTGTGGGTACATCAAATATTGACTATAATATTCATATATATTATATAAAATATAAATTATACGTCATGTTTATATAAATTGTTTATCTTTTTGAATCAACAATTATCTATAAAGTTTGAGCTCTCACCTAAAGTAGATCCTATTACATTTATCGCTTCAGTTTGCCAATGATATATTATCAAAGCCATTTTTAGTTTGACTATTCGAAGAATAAGAGAGCTTATGTATTCACCCCAGCGTCAAAACTGATAAGCCAAGTATATGTCATAAGTCTTATAAAAACACATATCGATATTCAATATATTCCATTGCTATCAAGGGGCCTAGGAATCTTTATGTGAGGAAGCTATCCAGCTGGCTTACGGAACGTCGGTGGTTCTACCCAGGTGCCCGCCCATGCACGAAAATTGCCCGGAGGGGCACCTGGGGTCTTCCTCCACCAATGGAAGCTGGAAAGTCGCCATATGACCTTAGCTGTTGGTGCGACTATAAAATCCAATTCAATCAATCAACCATTGCTATCAGTGAAGTTCAGACAAAACTTATCAATTGACACTTTACCAATACCATAATACATATATGCGGAACGCAAACGAAACGCAAACAGAATGCATTTTTGAGGTACCTGAACGCAACTGGGTCTGTACATTGCCCTAGGTGAGAGAAGGAACCCTATTGATTTTAGGGCCAGTAGGTCAAAGGTCAAGGTCACAATTACCTTATATGAAAATATGCATTCCGCACCATAACTTCAAAACTGTAAAAATTACACTCATTAAACTTTATAGTAACATTGCACTAGGTGGGAGGAGGAACTCTATTGATTTAGGGCCAGTAGGTCAACGGTCAAGGTCACAGTAACCTTATATGGAAATATGCAATCCAAACTATAACTTCAAAACTGTAACACCTACAATCATAAAACATCATATTTGCATTACCCTAGGGGTGAGGAGAAACCCTGTTGTTTTGGTAGCCATTAGGTCAAAGGTCAAGGTCACAGTGGCCTTATATGGAAATAAGAATTCCTCACAATAACTTCAAAATCATAACACCTACACTCCTAAAACTTCATAGGTACATTGCCCCAGGTGAATGGAGGAACCCTATTGATTTTGGACCAGTATATCAAAGGTCAAGGTCACAGTGACCTTACTGAAATATGCATTCCAGACAATTCCTTCAAAACCATAACACCTACACTCATGAAACTTAATAGGTAAATTGCCCTAGGTGGGAGGAGGAATCCTATTGATTTTGGGGTGAGTAGGTCAAAGGTCAAGGTCACCATCTCCTTATATGGAAATTTGCATTCTGCACAATAACTTCAAAAACATAACACCTACACTTAAAAAATTCATAGGTACATTGCTTATGGTGGGAGGAGGAACCCTATTGATTTTGGGGTGAGTAGGTCAAAGGTCAAGGTCACCATCTCCTTATATGGAAATTTGGATTCTGCACAATGACTTCAAAACCATAACACCTACACTTAAAAAACTTCATAGGTACATTGCTTTAGGTGAGAGGAGGAATCCTTTTGATTTTAGGGCCAGTTGGTCAATGGTCAAGGCCACAGTGACCTTATTTGGAAATATGCATTCCACACAATAACTTCAAAACCGTAACACCTACACTCATAAAATTTCATAGGAATATTACCATAGGTGAGAGGAGAAACCCTGTTGTTGTTTTTAGGGTCAAAGGTCAGGGTCACAAACTTATATGAATATGCATTCCACACGGTAACTTCAAAACCATAATTAAACTCATTAACACCATAGGTACATTGCCCTAAGTTGGAGGAGGATACCTATTAAAGGTCAAAGGTCAAGGTTGACCTCACACCTTGGAAATGCTTTTAACATAATAACCCAATGAGAGTGATTGGTATAAGCCAAAGGTCAAGGTCACAGTGACCTTATTGAAATATGCATTCCACACAGTAACTTCAAAACCGTAACACCTACACTCATGAAACTTCATGAGAGATGGGAGGAGGAACCCTATTGATTTTGGGGTGAGTAGGTCAAAGGTCAAGGTCACCATCTCCTTATATGAAAATTTGCATTTTGCACAATAACCATGGAAATGCTTTCAACATAATAACCCAATGAGAGTGATTGGTATAAGCCATAGGCATGTTTCACAATTGTTGAAAAATAAATAGGTTTGACCTAACTAACATAATAACCTGAAGGAAACGGGTGTATAATGCCCTGTTAGGCGTGCTCTTGTTTTTAGCTCGACTGATCAAAGATCAGCGAAGCTTATGTCGTGGTGCGTCGTCTGTTTGTAAACTTTTTCTTGTGGCGACTACTCCTCTGAAACTACTTGACGGATTTTCATGAAACTTCTCAGGAATGTTGCTCTTGATGTCTAGTTGATTCTAGCAGAAATTCAGGTCGGACGGAAATTGACGATGGCCACCACAGCTAAAAATAGATTTTAAAAATGCGATTTTGTGGCGATTACTTCTAAAAAACAGTCAGTGATATTGATTTGGAACCTTTACCAAAATGACTGGCACAACATGTAGTCGATCCTAACCAAAGTTCATTTTGATTGGATGTCAAACATGGCCGCCAGGGGCCATCTTTGTTTACATAGAGTTATATAGGAAAAACTTGTGGCGACTACTCCTCTGAAACTACTTGATGGATTTTTATGAAACTTCACAGGAATGTTGATTTTGATGTCTAGTTGATCATAGCTTCAAGGTCATTGACCTCTTGTTTGAGTATCTATTGACTATTGTCTGTGGGTTGTCTAACGTAGATGGATATTAGGTATAAATAACACTCAAGACGCTTTTAAATTTAATATTATCCACAACCCTGCGCAAAAAGAAAAAAAAACATATAGGTATTACACAAAATAACAACAACAACATGCAATGATGACAAAATGTCATTCCCAGTTTGAAGTGGAAAGACTTTATTACAGATATCAACGAGTGTATGTCCATGTCTGAATGGTGCCTGTCAGGATGGTGTCAACTATTACACATGTACCTGTGTAGCAGGGTATACAGGAACTATATGTGAGACTAGTATTAAATGGTTATTCCCAGTTTGAAGTGTAATGACTTTCTTACAGATATCAACGAGTGCAGTTCCAATCCATGTCTGAATGGCGGTGCCTGCATAGATGCTGTCAACTATTACACACATACCTGTGTAGCAGGGTATGCAGGAACTATATGTGACACTGGTATTAAATGGTTATTCCCATTTTGAAGTGTAATGACTTTCTTACAGATATCAACGAGTGCAGTACCAATCAATGTCAGAACAGCGGCACCTGCGTAGATGCTGTCAACAATTTCACATGTACCTGTGTAGCAGGGTATGAAGGACCCAGATGTGAGACTAGTAAGTGTGTGATTATTCACCATCAAATTATTGACTTCTCGAAGTCAAATATAAGTGACTCTTCAAAGATTTACTCCAGGATTGCCATTGCCTCATAAAATGCTTGGACTATTTAAAATCTGGTACCTTCCCGGGGGTCAATGTTTTACATGTAGGACATTCTTTAAAAAATCTTTTCTGAAACGGAAAGAGCTAGTGGTCTTATATTGTGCATGTACCCTAAATTTATGATCCTCTACCAAGTTTGTTCAAATGGTGATCCTGGTGTCAAATTTGGCCATTACACCAGGGGTCATTATTTATACCACAACAAAGTTATCGGAGTTATGGCCCTTGATTTAGTTAAAACTGCTGTATTTTGCATTGTTAACAAGATAGGACCTTCATTTTCCATCCGATCTTTACCAAACTCTACCAGATTGTTGATATTAATGAAAGCTTGGACGAATGTAAAACCAGCCAAATCAGACTGGTAACACCAGAGTTATGGCCCTTGATTTAGTTAAAAATGTATTTTGCCTCAAGATGATAGGGCCTTCATTTTTCATCCGATATTGACCAAACTTTACCGGATTGTTACTATTAATGAAAGCTTGGACAAGTTTGAAAACCAACCATATCAGATTAGTAACACCGGAGTTATTGCCCTTGATTTCTTTCAAAGATGCTGTATTTTGCCTCGTGAAGATGATAGGACCTTCATTTAGCCGGATTTCAGTGCAACTTTGCAGGGATGATCAGTCCCAAGCCTAGTTGTACATATCGTCAATGTGTTCCAGTTGAATGATTTGGAAGAGTTATGGCACTTTAAAGGTTTTAACCCTTATCCGGATTTCAGCGAAACCTTTTAGGGATGATTGGTCTCCGTGTTGTGGTTGAATGATTTTTGGTGGAGTTATGGCCCTTTAAAGGTTTAAATATACAAATTTTGTCTGAACTAGTTCTCCTGAACCCTTGTCCAGATTTCAACGAAACCTTTTAGGGATGATTGGTACCAAGCCTAGTTATGCATATCATCACCATGTTGTGGTTGAAATTTTTTTGGCAGAGTTATGTCCCTTTAAAGGTTTTAATACACAAACTTTGTCCGAACTATTTCTACTGAACCCCTTGCAGGATTTCAGTGAAACTTGGCAAGGAAGATTATTATCAATCCTAGTTGTGCATATCTTAGCTGTGTCCCGGTCGAATGGTTTTTGGTAGAGTTGTGGCCCTTTAAAGGTTTTAATATACAAACATTGTCCAAACTAGTCTCTTCTAAATTCCTGACTGTTTTTTACAAAATTTGGCAGGGATGACGAGTACCAAGCCTAGTTGCGCATATCATCGCGAGTTATGGGCCCTTATACATAAACTTTATCTTTAGCCAGTAGAGCATCAACAGGCCCTCTTGGGCCTCTTGTTTCAAGTTACTGACAAACTGGACGTAAACTTAAAGAATATAATTTATGCAATAAAGTTACGTTTGTTCCGTTGCTTTTTATTATTAGATACCTTTTATATTAAACACATGCTGCAGTTTCCGAAACCATTTTTTCCATCCAAAGGTGTATTATTACCCCTTTCAATATACTGTATATCATGCATCGGTATATGTGGCCAGCAAATTATCTCCCCTGAGTTGTGACGCCATCTTCTTCATAGTCACCATAATGAGCAGTAGTCAAGTCATTGTAAACACGGAAGCATGAACTGATAAATAAGGAATTATTAGGGATAAAATGGTCGAGGTGTCGCATATGGGTGTAATACATCATATGAAAAGGGAAAAGGCATGCATGCGTTCCCTCTAAAGGATAAATAAGCGCCTACTTGATTCAATACCGTGGCAGCATCTCCGCCAATAGCATCTTCGACAAGTGAAACCTTTGATGAAAATTGAAAGGGATCCGTCTCGATCATAAGTGTGCCAAACTGCTTCAGTGATGCATGTCCCGTTGGAGAAAAAATGCTCCTGCGTAATCATGTTCATTTTTGTACAGGGGTTAACATGTTTTGGCACTTTAATAGGCCCTGTCGAGGATTGCAAGTCATAAAAGACATACTGGCCTTCGGCCAGCAGAGCTTATGGGATGGTGAGTTGTCCGTCGTCCTTCCTTCCGTCCGTCCATTACCTTTTGCCTCGTTAACACAAAAGCGCCTTCATTTTTCATTCGATCTTGTTTAAACTTTACCAGATTGTTGATATCATTGAAAGCTCGGATGAGTTCGAAAACCAGCTAGTTTGTACCTGTAACACCGAAGTTATGGCCCTTGATTTAGTTAAAACTGCTATATTTTGCCCCGTTAACATAATAGGGCCTTAATTTTCCTCCTATTTACCAAACTCTACCAGAATGTTGATATCAGTGAAAGCTCAGACGAGTTTGAAAACCAGCCAGATCAGACTATTTAAACTGGAGTTATGGCCCTTTATTTTCGGAAATTTGTTATAATGTGCCCACGTTAACATGATAGGGCCTTCATTTTTCATTTGATCTTTTTTCAAACTTTTTCAAACTTTACCAGATTGTTGATATCAACGAAAGCTCAGACGAGTTCGAAAACCAGCTAAATCAGACAAATAACGCCAGAGTTTTTTTTTAATATGCAATATGCTATGTTCAAACCTATGGTTTCTTCTCAATAACTTTTGCTAGGAATGAGGTATTGCAATGAAACTTGCAGGATAGGTAGCTTTTATGGAATGGAAGGTCGGGGTTGCATTTGGGGCCACCGGGGTCAAGGTCGCTGTTACTAAAAATAGAAAAAATATGTCGGTCTTATACAACAATTGTATTGACTTTAACGCCAACAATTGTTGCAGTGTTATGTGTCGCTAACCTCTCAAATTATATTCTACATTTGCCTAGAAATCAAACACTTCACGGTGAAGATAAATTCTGTAACTAGTCCATCTTACTATGATATGTATCTCATATGTATAGTAAGTCTCAGTTATGCAATAGACAATATAATACCATTTAAAAATTCTAACTTTTTAATGCTAGACAAATATAATACCATTTAAACTCTGACTAAATTACTGGATATACTTGCAAATACGAAAATTGTGTAAAGCGCATATCTTTATTTTATTTCAAAATATATGTTGTGGGTACATCAAATATTGACTATAATATTCATATATATTATATAAAATATAAATTATACGTCATGTTTATATAAATTGTTTATCTTTTTGAATCAACAATTATCTATAAAGTTTGAGCTCTCACCTAAAGTAGATCCTATTACATTTATCGCTTCAGTTTGCCAATGATATATTATCAAAGCCATTTTTAGTTTGACTATTCGAAGAATAAGAGAGCTTATGTATTCACCCCAGCGTCAAAACTGATAAGCCAAGTATATGTCATAAGTCTTATAAAAACACATATCGATATTCAATATATTCCATTGCTATCAAGGGGCCTAGGAATCTTTATGTGAGGAAGCTATCCAGCTGGCTTACGGAATGTCGGTGGTTCTACCCAGGTGCAAGAAAATTGCCCGGAGGGGCACCTGGGGTCTTCCTCCACCAATGGAAGCTGGAAAGTCGCCATATGACCTTAGCTGTTGATGAGACTATAAAATCCAATTCAATCAATCAACCATTGCTATCAGTGAAGTTCAGACAAAACTTATCAATTGACACTTTATCAATACCATAATACATATATGCGGAACGCAAACGAAACGCAAACAGAATGCATTTTTGAGGTACCTGAACGCAACTGGGTCTGTACATTGCCCTAGGTGAGAGAAGAAAACCTATTGATTTTAGGGCCAGTAGGTCAAAGGTCAAGGTCACAATTACCTTATATGGAAATATGCATTCCGCACAATAACTTCAAAACTGTTAAAATTACACTCATTAAACTTTATAGTAACATTGCACTAGGTGGGAGGAGGAACTCTATTGATTTAGGGCCAGTAGGTCAACGGTCAAGGTCACAGTAACCTTATATGGAAATATGCAATCCCCACTATAACTTCAAAACTGTAACACCTACAATCATAAAACATCATATTTGCATTACCCTAGGGGTGAGGAGAAACCCTGTTGTTTTGGTAGCCATTAGGTCAAAGGTCAAGGTCACAGTGGCCTTATATGGAAATAAGAACTCCTCACAATAACTTCAAAATCATAACACCTACACTCCTAAAACTTCATAGGTACATTGCCCTAGGTGAATGGAGGAACCTTATTGATTTTGGACCAGTATATCAAAGGTCAAGGTCACAGTGACCTTACTAAAATATGCATTCCACACAATTACTTCAAAACCATAACACCTACACTCATGAAACTTCATAGGTAAATTGCCCTAGGTGGGAGGAGGAACCCTATTGATTTTGGGTGAGTAGGTCAAAGGTCAAGGTCACCATCTCCTTATATGGAAATTTGCATTCTGCACAATAACTTCAAAACCATAACACCTACACTTAAAAAATTCATAGGTACATTGCTTATGGTGGGAGGAGGAACCCTATTGATTTTGGGGTGAGTAGGTCAAAGGTCAAGGTCACCATCTCCTTATATGGAAATTTGCATTCTGCACAATGACTTCAAAACCATAACACCTACACTTAAAAAACTTCATAGGTACATTGCTTTAGGTGAGAGGAGGAATCCTTTTGATTTTAGGGCCAGTTGGTCAATGGTCAAGGCCAGAGTGACCTTATTTGGAAATATGCATTCCACACAATAACTTCAAAATCGTAACACCTACACTAATAAAATTTCATAGGAATATTACCATAGGTGAGAGGAGAAACCCTGTTGTTGTTTTTAGGGTCAAAGGTCAGGGTCACAAACTTATATGAATATGCATTCCACACGGTAACTTCAAAACCATAATTAAACTCATTAACACCATAGGTACATTGCCCTAAGTTGGATGATGATACCTATTAAAGGTCAAAGGTCAAGGTTGACCTCACACCTTGGAAATGCTTTTAACATAATAACCCAATGAGAGTGATTGGTATAAGCCAAAGGTCAAGGTCACAGTGACCTTATTGAAATATGCATTCCACACAGTAACTTCAAAACCGTAACACCTACACTCATGAAACTTCATGAGAGATGGGAGGAGGAACCCTATTGATTTTGGGGTGAGTAGGTCAAAGGTCAAGGTCACCATCTCCTTATATGAAAATTTACATTCTGCACAATAACCATGGAAATGCTTTCAACATAATAACCCAATGAGAGTGATTGGTATAAGCCATAGGCATGTTTCACAATTGTTGAAAAATAAATAGGTTTGACCTAACTAACATAATAACCTGAAGGAAACGGGTGTATAATGCCCTGTTAGGCGTGCTCTTGTTTTTAGCTTGACAGATCAAAGATCAGCGAAGCTTATGTCGTGGTGCGTCGTCTGTTTGTAAACTTTTTCTTGTGGCGACTACTCCTCTGAAACTACTTGACGGATTTTCATGAATCTTCTCAGGAATGTTGCTCTTGATGTCTAGTTGATTCTAGCAAAAATTCAGGTCGGACGGAAATTGAGATGGCCACCACAGCTAAAAATAGATTTTAAAAATGCGATTTTGTGGCGATTACTTCTAAAAAACAGTCAGTGATATTGATTTGGAACCTTTACCAAAATGACTGGCACAGCATGTAGTTGATCCTAACCAAAGTTCATTTTGATTGGATGTCAAACATGGCCGCCAGGGGCCATCTTTGTTTACATAGAGTTATATAGGAAAAACTTGTGGCGACTACTCCTCTGAAACTACTTAATGGATTTTTATGAAACTTCACAGGAATGTTGATTTTGATGTCTAGTTGATCATAGCTTAGGAGGTCATTGACCTCCTGATTGAGTATCTATTGACTATTGACTGTGGGTTGTCTAACGTAGATGGATATTAGGTATAAATAACACTCAAGACGCTTTTAAATTTAATATTATCCACAACCCTGCGCCAAAAGAAAAAAACCCATATAGGTAACACACAAAATAACAACAACAACATGCAATGATGACAAAATGTCATTCCCAGTTTGAAGTGGAAAGACTTTATTACAGATATCAACGAGTGTATGTCCATGTCTGAATGGTGCCTGTCAGGATGGTGTCAACTATTACACATGTACCTGTGTAGCAGGGTATACAGGAACTATATGTGAGACTAGTATTAAATGGTTATTCCCAGTTTGAAGTGTAATGACTTTCTTACAGATATCAACGAGTGCAGTTCCAATCCATGTCTGAATGGCGGTGCCTGCATAGATGCTGTCAACTATTACACACATACCTGTGTAGCAGGGTATGCAGGAACTATATGTGACACTGGTATTAAATGGTTATTCCCATTTTGAAGTGTAATGACTTTCTTACAGATATCAACGAGTGCAGTACCAATCAATGTCAGAACAGCGGCACCTGCGTAGATGCTGTCAACAATTTCACATGTACCTGTGTAGCAGGGTATGAAGGACCCAGATGTGAGACTAGTAAGTGTGTGATTATTCACCATCAAATTATTGACTTCTGGAAGTCAAATTTAAGTGACTCTTCAAAGATTTACTCCAGGATTGCCATTGCCTCATAAAATGCTTGGACTATTTAAAATCTGGTACCTTCCCGGGGGTCAATGTTTTACATGTAGGACATTCTTTAAAAAATCTTTTCTGAAACGGAAAGAGCTAGTGGTCTTATATTGTGCATGTACCCTAAATTTATGATCCTCTACCAAGTTTGTTCAAATGGTGATCCTGGTGTCAAATTTGGCCATTACACCAGGGGTCATTATTTATACCACAACAAAGTTATCGGAGTTATGGCCCTTGATTTAGTTGAAACTGCTGTATTTTGCATTGTTAACAAGATAGGACCTTCAATTTCCATCCGATCTTTACCAAACTCTACCAGATTGTTGATATTAATAAAAGCTTGGACGAATGTAAAACCAGCCAAATCAGACTGGTAACACCAGAGTTATGGCCCTTGATTTAGTTAAAAATGTATTTTGCCTCAAGATGATAGGGCCTTCATTTTTCATCCGATATTGACCAAACTTTACCGGATTGTTACTATTAATGAAAGCTTGGACAAGTTTGAAAACCAACCAAATCAGATTAGTAACACCGGAGTTATTGCCCTTGATTTCTTTCAAAGATGCTGTATTTTGCCTCGTGAAGATGATAGGACCTTCATTTAGCCGGATTTCAGTGCAACTTTGCAGGGATGATCAGTCCCAAGCCTAGTTGTACATATCGTCAATGTGTTCCAGTTGAATGATTTGGAAGAGTTATGGCACTTTAAAGGTTTTAACCCTTATCCGGATTTCCTTTTAGGGATGATTGGTCTCCGTGTTGTGGTTGAATGATTTTTGGTGGAGTTATGGCCCTTTAAAGGTTTAAATATACAAATTTTGTCTGAACTAGTTCTCCTGAACCCTTGTCCAGATTTCAACGAAACCTTTTAGGGATGATTGGTACCAAGCCTAGTTATGCATATCATCACCATGTTGTGGTTGAAAGATTTTTGGCAGAGTTATGTCCCTTTAAAGGTTTTAATACACAAACTTTGTCCGAACTAGTTCTACTGAACCCCTTGCAGGATTTCAGTGAAACTTGGCAAGGAAGATTATTATCAATCCTAGTTGTGCATATCTTAGCTGTGTTCCGGTGAATGGTTTTTGGTAGAGTTGTGGCCCTTTAAAGGTTCTAATATACAAACATTGTCCAGACTAGTCTCTTCTAAATTCCTGACCGTATTTAACCAAATTTGTCAGGGATGACGAGTACCAAGCCTAGTTGCGCATATCATCGCGAGTTATGGGCCCTTATACATAAACTTTATCTTTAGCCAGTAGAGCATCAACAGGCCCTTTTGAGCCTCTTGTTTCAAGTTACTGACAAACTGGACGTAAACTTAAAGAATATAATTTATGCAATAAAGTTACGTTTGTTCCGTTGCTTTTTATTATTAGATACCCTTTATATTAAACACATGCTGCAGTTTCCGAAACCATTTTTTCCATCCAAAGGTGTATTATTACCCCTTTCAATATACTGTATATCACGCATCGGCACATGTGGCCAGCAAATTATCTCCCCTGAGTTGTGACGCCATCTTCTTCATAGTCACCATAATGAGCAGTAGTCAAGTCATTGTAAACACGGAAGCATAAACTGATAAATAAGGAATTATTAGGGATAAAATGGTCGAGGTGTCGCATATGGGTGTAATACATCATATGAAAAGGGAAAAGGCATGCATGCGTTCCCTCTAAAGGATAAATAAGCGCCTACTTGATTCAATACCGTGGCAGCATCTCCGCCAACAGCATCTTCGACAAGTGAAACCTTTGATGAAAATTGAAAGGGATCCGTCTCGATCATAAGTGTGCCAAACTGCTTCAGTGATGCATGTCCCGTTGGAGAAAAAATGCTCCTGCGTAATCATGTTCATTTTTGTACAGGGGTAAACATGTTTTGGCACTTTAATAGGCCCTGTCGAGGATTGCAAGTTATAAAAGACATACTGGCCTTCGGCCAGCAGAGCTTATGGGATGGTAAGTTGTCCATCATCCTTCCTTCCGTCCGTCCATTACCTTTTGCCTTGTTAACACAAAAGCGCCTTCATTTTTCATTCAATTTTGTTTAAACTTACCAGATTGTTGATATCATTGAAAGCTTGTATTATTTCAAAAACCAATTAGTTTGTACCTGTAACACCGAAGTTATGGCCCTTGATTTAGTTAAAACTGCTATATTTTGCCTCGTTAACACAATAGGGCTAATTTTCCTCCTATTTACCAAACTCTACCAGAGTGTTGATATCAGTGAAAGCTCAGACGAGTTTGAAAACCAGCCAGATCAGACTATTTAAACTAGAGATATGGCCCTTTATTTTCGGAAATTTGTTATAATGTGCCCTCGTTAACATGATAGGGCCTTCATTTTTCATTTGATATTTTTTCAAACTTTTTCAAACTTTACCAGATTGTTGATATCAACGAAAGCTCAGACGAGTTTGAAAACCAGCTAAATCAGACAAATAACGCCAGAGTTTTTTTTTTAATATGCTACGTTCAAACCTATGGTTTCTGCTCAATAACTTTTGTTAGGAATGAGGTATTGCAATGAAACTTGCAGGATAGGTAGCTTTTATGGAATGGAAGGTCGGGGTTGCATTTGGGGCCACCGAGGTCAAGGTCACTGTTACTAAAAATAGAAAAAATATGTCTATCTGATACAACAATTGATGCAATGTTATGTGTCGCTAACCTCTCAAATTATATTCTACATTTGCCTAGAAGTCAAACATTTCACGATGATGATAAATTCTGTCACTAGTCCATCTGGATATACTTGCAAATACGAAAATTGTGTAAAGCGCATATCTTTATTTTATTTCAAAATATATGTTGTGGTTACATCAAATATTGACTATAATATTTATATATATTATATAAAAATATAAATTATACGTCATGTTTATATAAATTGTTTATCTTTTTGAAATAACAATAATCTATAAAGTTTGAGCTCTCACCTTAAGTAGATCCTATTACATTTATCGCTTCAGTTTGCCAATGATATATTATCAAAGCCATTTTTAGTTTGACTATTTGAAGAATAGGAGAGCTTATGTATTCACCCCGGCGTCAAAACTGATAAGCCAAGTATATGTCATAAGTCTTATAAAAACACATATCGATATTCAATATATTCCATTGCTATCAGTGAAGTTCAGACAAAACTTATCAATTGACACTTTACCAATACCATAATACATATATGCGGAACGCAAACGAAACGCAAACGGAATGCATTTTTGAGGTACTTGAACGCTACTGGGTCTGTACATTGCCCTAGGTGAGAGAAGGAACCCTATTGATTTTAGGGCCAGTAGGTCAAAGGTCAAGGTCACAATTACCTTATATGGAAATAAGCATTCCGCACAATAACTTCAAAACTGTAAAAATTACACTCATAAAACTTTATAGTAACATTGCACTAGGTACGAGGAGGAACTCTATACATTTTGGGGCCAGTAGGTCAAAGGTCAAGGTAACAGCGACCTTATATGGAAATATGCAATCCCCACAATAACTTCAAAACTCTAACACCTACAATCATAAAACATCATATTTGCATTACCCTAGGGGAGAGGAGAAACCCTGTTGTTTTGGTAGCCATTAGGTCAAAGGTCAAGGTCACAGTGACCTTATATGGAAATAAGAATTTCTCACAATAACTTCCAAATCATAACACCTACACTCCTAAAACTTCATAGGTACATTGCCCTAGGTGTGTGGAGGAACCCTATTGATTTTGGACCAGTATATTAAAGGTCAAGGTCACATTGACCTTATTGAAATATGCATTCCACACAATTACTTCAAAACCGTAACACCTACACTCATGAAACTTCATAGTTAAATTGCCCTAGGTGGAAGGAGGAACCCTAAATATTTGGGAGTGAGTAGGTCAAAGGTCAAGGTCACAATTACCTTATATAGAAATATGCATTTCGCACAATAACTTCAAAACTGTAACACCTACACTCATAAAACTTTATAGTAACATTATTGCACTAGGTGAGAGGAGGAACTCTATTGATGGTGGGGCCAGTAGGTCAAAGGTCAAGGTCACAGTGACCTTATATGGAAATAAGAATTCCTCACAATTACTTCAAAATCATAACACCTACACTCATAAAACTTCATAGGTACATTGCACTAGGTGAGTGGAGCAACCAGATTGATTTTGGGCCAGTATGTCAAAGGTCAAGGTCACAGTGACCTTATTGAAATATGCATTCCACACAATAACTTCAAAACCGTAATACCTGCACTCATCAAACTTCATAGGTAAATTGCCCTAGGTGGGAGGAGGAACCCTATTGATTTTGGGGTGAGTAGGTCAAAGGTCAAGGTCACCATCTCCTTATATGGAAATTTGCATTCTACACAATAACTTCAAAACCATAACACCTACACTTAAAAAAACTTCATAGGTACATTGCTTTAGGTGAGAAGGAATCCTTTTGATTTTGGAGCTAGTAGGTCAATGGTCAAGGTCACAGTGACCTTATTTGGAAATATGCATTCCACACAATAACTTCAAAACCGTAACACCTACACTCATAAAATTTCATAGGAATATTACCATAGGTGAGAGGAGAAACCCTGTTGTTGTTTTTAGGGTCAAAGGTCAGGGTCACACAGTAACTTCAAAACCATAACTAAACTCATTAACATCATAGGTACATTGCCCTAGGTGGGAGGAGGATACCTGTTAAAGGTCAAAGGTCAAGGTTGACTTCACACCTTGGAAATGCTTTTAACATAATAACCCAATGAGAGTGATTGGTATAAGCCATAGGCCTGTTTCACAGTTGTTGAAAAATAAATAGGTTTGACCTAACTAACATAATAACCTGAAGGAAACGGGTGTATAATGCCCCGGTAGGCGTGCTCTTGTATTTAGCTTGACTGATCAAAGATCAGCGAAACTTATGTCGTGGTACATCGTCAGTTTGTAAACTTTTTCTTGTGGTGACTACTCCTCTGAAACTACTTGACGGATTTTCATGAAACTTCTCCGGAATGTTGCTCTTGATGTCTAGTTGATTCTAGCAAAAATTCAGGTCGGACGGAAATTGAAAATGGCCTCCATAGCTAAAAATAGATTTTAAAAATGCGATTTTGTGGCGATTACTTCTCAAAAACCATAGGTGATATTGATTTGGAACCTTTACCAAAATGACTGGCACGACATGTTGTTGATCCTAACCAAAGTTCATTTTGATTGGATGTCAAACATGGCCGCCAGGGGCCCTCTTTGTTTACATAGGGTTATATAGGAAAAACTTGTGGCGACTACTCCAGTGAAACTACTTGACGGATTTTCATGAAACTTCACAGGAATGTTGATTTTGATGTCTAGTTGATCCTAGTTTCAAGGTCATTGACCTCTTGTTTGAGTATGTATTGACTATTGTCTGTGGGTTGTCTAAAGTAGATGGATATTAGGTATAAATAACACTAAGACGCTTTTAAAATTAATATTATCCACAACCCTGTGGAATCATTTTTTGCAACCGCGTCGGGTTTTGTTTTCGAGTGTATGTCAGTGCTCACAGAAAATTATTTTAAGAGAGTTGCTTCTGAAAATGGACAGGCCCTGATTTAAAATGGAAAGGTCCAATATATTTTTCTTATTGGAATTGAGTCTTTATTCGCTTTTATACCACACATTTGTTACATATGTAGTAATCAAACTCAGAACCTCATGACTATATTTTTCTTTTTGCTACCACTTTATGCTCCTAGTCAGAGGACTTATTTACTACTTTGTTTCAAATAAGTTCGAAAAGAATATTACATAGTAATTTATAACCGATGCAAAGGAGAGTACTAGCACTTTTGTCAAACGATAATAATCAGAGCCGACTTGGACTGGAGCCAAACTTGGAGCCAAATTTTTAATCAGGTTTTACTAGACTATCAGGGCCTCCTCTGGCTATATTTTCCTTTTTGTCACCACTAAAGAATTAGGAGCTTAGACTAGAATGCATTTAAAAGTAGTATTCCAGGAACTTATTACACCTTAAATAATGAATAGAAATATACTTTATATCTGTATCTATACATATATATATATTTTTTCCACCAACATGTATTTGTAAAGGACAGTTTTTCTTATTTGATTAGGTATGTAAAAAAAAAAAAAAAAAAATATCCGAAATTATGTACCATCCGAACTACTATGACACCGATTTTTAACTGCCCAAAAATTTCACAAACATTCAATCGAAGTACCATCAATTACAAACTTTTTTCATGCATTAATGTGTTTTGAATGCCAAAAATGGTATTTTTTATCAAAGAGGAAAGAAAACACAACCCTAATAGCTTTATGTCAATAATTGTCGATCTCAAAGTTGTGACAAATTGCCAACACGAAACCAGGCTCAATAGTCTAACTTTTTATTGTTTCAATGTGTGTATAACACATTTTAATGACTTTATTGCAAGTGTTTTCACAGTTCACATAACACATGGGAGTATTTTGTCTTGAGGATCTTGAGATCAAGTAAAATTGAATATGGGGATTTTTTTTTTTAGACAGGCCCGACAAGCTCCTTGTCTGCAAAATGAGCCTGCAAAGAATGCCGTATGTCCCTTTAAACTATTTGATTTGTTTACCTTGTTGTTGTTGGTAGTAGACCTGAGCACTTCTTGACAAATTCTTTTCATCAACTTGCGTATTTATTTGTAGCAGATGCCATACTATTTCTCGAAGTACTAGGCACAATAACTACAATAGTTACGGACATTTAGTTCCCAATTTGACGTTAAAGCTCATTATCTAGGTCACGCTGTAGGCTACGCATGAGCGGCATGTTTAGCTTACTGGTATAGAAACTGGGGCGGAAAATGTGTTAATTGATTGCTTATTTTTCGTCAATGATTGTACATTTTCAAATTAATGGTTCTGAATTTATGGATAATTATCGAGTTTCTGCTGCACTATCGAATCAAATGAATTAATATTAATGAGATGTTCGACATCCAGGTAACTACGCTATTGAAACTTTCCATTCATAAAATATTTATGCGTGTATTATTGCGCATAGTATTTCAGTAGATTTTCAAAAAAGACACATATATACTGTATACAATGACAATTATTCACAATCGGTAGTTATATTATTCGGTATATATAACGTTCATGTCAGTCACCTTATAAAATTAAGTTATACTTGAGGCAGTTAAAGGAACTACATTCTCAAAGTGCATTCTCGAAGTCCGAAAACTGGTTTATTAATGTGCATAATATTTCGGTAAATCTACAAAAAAAGACACGTTTATACTGTATACAATTACAATTATTTCATTATTTCACAATCAGTAGTTATATTACTCGGTATACATAACGTTCATGTCAGTCACCTTATCAAATTAAGTTGTATTTGAGGCAGTTAAGGGGACTACATTGTCGAAAACGGTAAAGCTCCTCAACCAAAAACTACATATTCAGAAATTGCAGTATGCACGACTCCAAAGAGTCAGCCATGCTCACGCATGGCGACTCAGAAACATATAGGTAACACACAAAATAACAACAACAATATGCAGTGATGACAAAATGTCATTCCCAGTTTGAAGTGCAAAGACTTTATTACAGATATCAACGAGTGTATGTCCATGTCTGAATGGTGCCTGTCAGGATGCTGTCAACTATTACACACATACCTGTGTAGCAGGGTTTGCAGGAACTATATGTGACACTGGTATTAAATGGTTATTCCCAGTTTGAAGTGTAATGACTTTCTTACAGATATCAACGAGTGCAGTACCAATCCATGTCAGAATGGCGGCACCTGCGTAGATGCTGTCAACTATTACACATGTACCTGTGTAGCAGGGTATGAAGGACCCAGATGTGAGACTAGTAAGTGTGATTAAAATTATTGACTTTTCAAAGTCAAATATAAGTGACTCTTCAAAGATTTACCCCAGCATTGCCATTGCCTCATAAAATGCTTGGACTATTTAAAATCTGGTACCTCCCCGGGGGTCAATGTTTTACATAGTTCTGTAGGACATTCTTTAAAAAATATTTTCTGAAACGGAAAAAGCTAGTGGTCTTATATTGTGCTTGTACCATAAGTTTATGATCCTCTACCAAGTTTGTTCAAATGGTCATCCTGGTGTCAAATTTGGCCATTACACCAGGGGTCATTATTTATACCACAGCAAAGTTATCAGCGTTATCAGCGTTATCAGCGTCCTTGATTAAGTTAAAACTGCTGTATTTTGCCTTGTTAACAAGATAGGACCTTCTTTTTTCATCCGATCTTTACCAAACTCTACCAGATTGTTGATATTAATAAAAGCTTGGACGAATGGAAAACCAGCCAAATCAGACTGGTAACACCAGAGTTATGGCCCTGGATTTAGTTAAAAATGTATTTTGCCTCAAGATGATAGGACCTTCATTTTTCATCCGATATTGACCAAACTTTACTGGATTGTTACTATTAATGAAAGCTTAGACAAGTTTGAAAACCAACCAAACCAGATTAGTAACAACGGAGTTATTGCCCTTGATTTATTTCAAAGATGCTGTATTTTGCCTCGTGAAGATGATAGGACCTTCATTTAGCACGATTTCAGGGATGATCAGTCCCGAGCCTAGTTGTACATATCGTCAATGTGTTCCGGTTGATGATTTGGAAGATTTATGGCACTGTAAAGGTTTTACCTTATCCAAATTTCAGCGAGATCTTTTAGGGATGATTGGTCACCGTGTTGTGGTTGAATGATTTTTGGTGGAGTTATGGCCCTTTAAAGGTTTAAATATACACATTTTGTCTAAACTAGTTCTCCGGAACCCTTGGCCGGATTTCTACGAAACCTTTTATGGATGACTGGTACCAAGCCTAGTTATGCATATCATCACCATGTTGTGGTTGAAAGATTTTTGGCAGAGTTATGTCCCTTTAAAGGTTTTAATACACAAACTTTGTCCGAACTAGTTCTACTGAACCTCTTGCCAGATTTCAGTGAAACTTGGCAAAGAAGATTATTATCAATCCTAGTTGTGCATATCTTTGCTGTGTTCCGGTCAAATGGTTTTTGGCAGAGTTATGGCCCTTTATAGGTTTTAATACAGACATTGTCCAGACTAGTCTCTTCTAAATTCCTGGCCGTATTTAAGAAAATTTGGCAGGGATGATGAGTACCAAGCCTAGTTCGCGAGTTATGGGCCCTTATACATAAATTTTATCTTTAGCCAGTAGAGCATCAACAGGCCCTCTTGGGCCTCTTGTTTCAAGTTACTGACAAACTGGACGTAAACTTAAAGCACATAATTTATGCAATAAAGTCACGTTTGTTCCGTTGCTTTTTATTATTAGATACCCTTTATATTAAACACATGCTGCAGTTTCCGAAACCATTTTTTCCATCCAAAGGTGTATTATTACCCCTTTCAATATACTGTATATCACGCACCGGCACATGTGGCCAACAAATTATCTCCACTGAGTTGTGACGCCATCTTCTACATAGTCACCATAATGAGCAGTTGTCAAGTCATTGTAAACACGGAAGCATAAACTGATAAATAAGGAATTATTAGGGATAAAATGGTTGTGGTGTCGCATATGGGTGTGATACATATGAAAATGGAAAAGGCATGCATGCATTCCCTCTAAAGGATAAATAAGCGCCTACTTGATTCAGTGCCATGGCAGCTCCACGTAAAATTTCTGAAGATGTGCTGAGGACATTTTACTTAGTTGCTTATGATCAGTTCAAAATCTCCGAACATAGCTATTTATTTTTTTCTTATGCAAAATAATGTAGCTCCGTCAGTGTGTACCAAAAGATCCTCTACAACAGCATCTTTGACAAGTGAAACCTTGGATGAAAATTGAAAGGGTTCCGTCTCGATCATAAGTGTGCCGAACTGCTTCAGTGATGCATGTCCCATTGGAGAAAAAATGCTCCTGCGTAATCATGTTCATTTTTGTACAGGGGTAAACATGTTTTGGCACTTTAATAGGCCCTGTCGAGGATTGCAAGTTATAAAAGACATACTGGCCTTCGACCAGCAGAGCTTTTGGGATGGCGAGTTGTCCGTCGTCCTTCCTTCCGTCTGTCCATTACCTTTTGCCTCGTTAACACAATAGCGCCTTCATTTTTCATTCGATTTTGTTTAAACTTTACCAGATTGTTGAACATCATTGAAAGCTCGGATGAGTTCGAAAACCAGCTAGTCGTACCTGTAACACCGAAGTTATGGCCCTTGATTTAGTTAAAACTGCTATATTTTGCCTCAACACAATAGGGCCTTAATTTTCCTCCTATCTTTAACAAACTCTACCAGATTGTTGATATCAGTGAAAACGCAGACGAGTTTGAAAACCAGCCAGATCAGACTATTTACACCGGAGTTATGGCCCTTTATTTTCGAAAATTTGTTACAATGTGCCCTTGTTAACATAAGGCCTTCATTTTTCATTTGATCTTTTTTCAAACTTTTTCAAACTTTACCAGATTGTTGATATCAACGAAAGCTCAGACGAGTTCGAAAACCAGCTAAATCAGACAAATAACGCCAGAGTTTTTTTTTTAGTTTCCGCTCAATAGCTTTTGTTAGGAATGAGGTATTGCAATGAAACTTGCAGGATAGGTAGCTTTTATGGAATGGAAGGTCATGGTTGCAATTGGGGCCACCGGGGTCAAGGTCACTTTACTAAAAATAGAAAAAATATGTCGGTCTTATACAACAATATGTCGGTCTTTTGATTTTGGGGCCAGTAGGTCAATGGTCAAGGTCACAGTGACCTTATTTGGAAATATGCATTCCACACAATAACTTCAAAACCGTAACAACATACACTCATAAAATTTCATAGGAATATTACCATAGGTGAGAGGAGAAACTCTGTTGTTGTTTTTAGGGTCAAAGGTCAGGGTCAAAAACTTATATGAATATGCATTCCATACGGTAACTTCAAAACCATAACTAAACTTATTAACACCATAGGTACATTGCCCTAGGTGGGAGGAGGATACCTATTAAAGGTCAAAAGTTCAAGGTTGACCTCACACCTTGGAAATGCTTTCAACATAATAACCTAATGAGAGTGATTGATATAAGCCATAGGTCTGTTTCACAATTGTTGAAAAATAAATAGGTTTGACCTAACTAACATAATAACCTGAAGGAAACGGGTGTATAATGCCCCGTTAGTCATGCTCTTGTTTTTATCTCGACTGATAAAAGATCAGCGAAGCTTATGTCGTGGTGCGTCGTCTGTTTGTAAACTTTTTCTTGTGGCGACTACTTCTCTGAAACTACTTGACAGATTTTCATGAAACTTCTCAGGAATGTTGCTCTTGATGTCTAGTTGATTCTAGCAAAAAATCAGGTCGGACGGAAATTGACGATGGCCACCACAGCTAAAAATAGATTTTAAAAATGCGATTTTGTGGCGATTACTTCTAAAAAACAGTCGGTGATATTGATTTGGGACCTTTACCAAAATGACTGGCACGACATGTAGTTGATCCTAACCAAAGTTCATTTTGATTGGATGTCAAACATGGCCGCCAGGGGCCCTCTTTGTTTACATAGGGTTATATAGGAAAAAATTGTGGCGACTACTCCAGTGAAACTACTTGACGGATTTTCATGAAACTTCACAGGAATGTTGATTTTGATGTCTAGTTGATCCTAGTTTCAAGGTCATTGACCTCTTGTTTGAGTATGTATTGACTATTGTCTGTGGGTTGTCTAAAGTAGATGGATATTAGGTATAAATAACACTAAGACGCTTTTAAAATTAATATTATCCACAACCCTGTGGAATAATTTTTTGCAACCACGTCGGGTTTGGTTTTCGAGTGTATGTCAGTGCTCACAGAAAATTATTTTAAGAGACAGGCCCAGGGCTTGTTGCTTCTGAAAATGGACAGGCCCTGATTTAAAATGGAAAGGTCCAATATATTTTTCTTATTGGAATTGAGTCTTTATTCGCTTTTATACCACACATTTGTTACATATGTAGTAATCAAACTCAGAACCTCCTGACTATATTTTTCTTTTTGCTACCACTTTATGCTCCTAGTCAGAGGACTTATTTACTACTTTGTTTCAAATAAGTTCGAAAAGAATATTACATAGTAATTTATAACCGATGCAAAGGAGAGTACTAGCACTTTTGTCAAACGATAATAATCAGAGCCGACTTGGACTGGAGCCAAACTTGGAGCCAAATTTTTAATCAGGTTTTACTAGACTATCAGGGCCTCCTCTGGCTATATTTTCCTTTTTGTCACCACTAAAGAATTAGGAGCTTAGACTAGAATGCATTTAAAAGTAGTATTCCAGGAACTTATTACACCTTAAATAATGAATAGAAATATACTTTATATCTGTATCTATACATATATATATATTTTTTCCACCAACATGTATTTGTAAAGGACAGTTTTTCTTATTTGATTAGGTATGTAAAAAAAAAAAAAAAAAAATATCCGAAATTATGTACCATCCGAACTACTATGACACCGATTTTTAACTGCCCAAAAATTTCACAAACATTCAATCGAAATACCATCAATTACAAACTTTTTTCATGCATTAATGTGTTTTGAATGCCAAAAATGGTATTTTTTATCAAAGAGGAAAGAAAACACAACCCTAATAGCTTTATGTCAATAATTGTCGATCTCAAAGTTGTGACAAACTGCAAACACGAAACCAGGCTCAATAGTCTAACTTTTTATCGTTTCAATGTGTGTATAACACATTTTAATGACTTTATTGCAAGTGTTTTCACAGTTCACATAACACATGGGAGTATTTTGTCTTGAGGATCTTGAGATCAAGTAAAATTGAATATGGGGATTTTTTTTTTTAGACAGGCCCGACAAGCTCCTTGTCTGCAAAATGAGCCTGCAAAGATTGCCGTATGTCCCTTTAAACTATTTGATTTGTTTACCTTGTTGTTGTTGGTTGTAGACCTGAGCACTTCTTGACAAATTCTTTTCATCAACTTGCGTATTTATTTGTAGCAGATGCCATACTATTTCTCGAAGTACTAGGCACAATAACTACAATAGTTACGGACATTTAGTTCCCAATTTGACGTTAAAGCTCATTATCTAGGTCACGCTGTAGGCTACGCATGAGCGGCATGTTTAGCTTACTGGTTTAGAAACTGGGGCGGAAAATGTGTTAATTGATTGCTTATTTTTCGTCAATGATTGTACATTTTCAAATTAATGGTTCTGAATTTATGGATAATTATCGAGTTTCTGCTGCACTATCGAATCAAATGAATTAATATTAATGAGATGTTCGACATCCAGGTAACTACGCTATTGAAACTTTCCATTCATAAAATATTTATGCGTGTATTATTGCGCATAGTATTTCAGTACATTTTCAAAAAAGACACATATATACTGTATACAATGACAATTATTCACAATCGGTAGTTATATTATTCGGTATATATAACGTTCATGTCAGTCACCTTATAAAATTAGGTTATACTTGAGGCAGTTAAACGAACTACATTCTCAAAGTGCATTCTCGAAGTCCGAAAACTGGTTTATTAATGTGCATAATATTTCGGTAAATCTACATAAAAAGACACGTTTATACTGTATACAATTACAATTATTTCATTATTTCACAATCAGTAGTTATATTACTCGGTATACATAACGTTCATATCAGTCACCTTATCAAATTAAGTTGTATTTGAGGCAGTTAAAGGGGACTACATTGTCGAAAACGGTAAAGCTCCTCAACCAAAAACTACATATTCAGAAATTGCAGTATGCACGACTCCAAAGAGTCAGCCATGCTCACGCATGGCGACTCAGAAACATATAGGTAACACACAAAATACCAACAACAATATGCAGTGATGACAAAATGTCATTCCCAGTTTGAAGTGCAAAGACTTTATTACAGATATCAACGAGTGTATGTCCATGTCTGAATGGTGCCTGTCAGGATGCTGTCAACTATTACACACATACCTGTGTAGCAGGGTTTGCAGGAACTATATGTGACACTGGTATTAAATGGTTATTCCCAGTTTGAAGTGTAATAACTTTCTTACAGATATCAACGAGTGCAGTACCAATCCATGTCAGAATGGCGGCACCTGCGTAGATGCTGTCAACTATTACACATGTACCTGTGTAGCAGGGTATGAAGGACCCAGATGTGAGACTAGTAAGTGTGATTAAAATTATTGACTTTTCAAAGTCAAATATAAGTGACTCTTCAAAGATTTACCCCAGCATTGCCATTGCCTCATAAAATGCTTGGACTATTTAAAATCTGGTACCTCCCCGGGGGTCAATGTTTTACATAGTTCTGTAGGACATTCTTTAAAAAATCTTTTCTGAAACGGAAAAAGCTAGTGGTCTTATATTGTGCTTGTACCATAAGTTTATGATCCTCAACCAAGTTTGTTCAAATGGTGATCCTGGTGTCAAATTTGGCCATTACACCAGGGGTCATTATTTATACCACAGCAAAGTTATCAGCGTTATCAGCGTCCTTGATTAAGTTAAAACTGCTGTATTTTGCCTTGTTAACAAGATAGGACCTTCTTTTTTCATCCGATCTTTACCAAACTCTACCAGATTGTTGATATTAATAATAGCTTGGACGAATGGAAAACCAGCCAAATCAGACTGGTAACACCAGAGTTTAGTTAGAAATGTATTTTGCCTCAAGATGATAGGACCTTCATTTTTCATCCGATATTGACCAAACTTTACTGGATTGTTACTATTAATGAAAGCTTAGACAAGTTTGAAAACCAACCAAACCAGATTAGTAACAACGGAGTTATTGCCCTTGATTTATTTCAAAGATGCTGTATTTTGCCTCGTGAAGATGATAGGACCTTCATTTAGCACGATTTCAGGGATGATCAGTCCCGAGCCTAGTTGTACATATCGTCAATGTGTTCCGGTTGATGATTTGGAAGAGTTATGGCACTGTAAAGGTTTTACCTTATCCAAATTTCAGCGAGATTGTAGGGATGATTGGTCACCGTGTTGTGGTTGAATGATTTTTGGTGGAGTTATGGCCCTTTAAAGGTTTAAATATACACATTTTGTCTAAACTAGTTCTCCGGAACCCTTGGCCGGATTTCAACGAAACCTTTTATGGATGACTGGTACCAAGCCTAGTTATGCATATCATCACCATGTTGTGGTTGAAAGATTTTTGGCAGAGTTATGTCCCTTTAAAGGTTTTAATACACAAACTTTGTCCGAACTAGTTCTACTGAACCTCTTGCCAGATTTCAGTGAAACTTGGCAAAGAAGATTATTATCAATCCTAGTTGTGCATATCTTTGCTGTGTTCCGGTCAAATGGTTTTTGGCAGAGTTATGGCCCTTTATAGGTTTTAATACAGACATTGTCCAGACTAGTCTCTTCTAAATTCCTGGCCGTATTTAAGAAAATTTGGCAGGGATGATGAGTACCAAGCCTAGTTCGCGAGTTATGGGCCCTTATACATAAATTTTATCTTTAGCCAGTAGAGCATCAACAGGCCCTCTTGGGCCTCTTGTTTCAAGTTACTGACAAACTGGACGTAAACTTAAAGCACATAATTTATGCAATAAAGTCACGTTTGTTCCGTTGCTTTTTATTATTAGATACCCTTTATATTAAACACATGCTGCAGTTTCCGAAACCATTTTTTCCATCCAAAGGTGTATTATTACCCCTTTCAATATACTGTATATCACGCACCGGCACGTGGCCAACAAATTATCTCCACTGAGTTGTGACGCCATCTTCTACATAGTCACCATAATGAGCAGTTGTCAAGTCATTGTAAACACGGAAGCATAAACTGATAAATAAGGAATTATTAGGGATAAAATGGTTGTGGTGTCGCATATGGGTGTGATACATATGAAAATGGAAAAGGCATGCATGCATTCCCTCTAAAGGATAAATAAGCGCCTACTTGATTCAGTGCCATGGCAGCTCCACGTAAAATTTCTGAAGATGTGCTGAGGACATTTTACTTAGTTGCTTATGATCAGTTCAAAATCTCTGAACATAGCTATTTCTTTTTTTCTTATGCAAAATAATGTAGCTCCGTCAGTGTGTACCAAAAGATCCTCTACAACAGCATCTTTGACAAGTGAAACCTTGGATGAAAATTGAAAGGGTTCCGTCTCGATCATAAGTGTGCCGAACTGCTTCAGTGATGCATGTCCCGTTGGAGAAAAAATGCTCCTGCGTAATCATGTTCATTTTTGTACAGGGGTAAACATGTTTTGGCACTTTAATAGGCCCTGTCGAGGATTGCAAGTTATAAAAGACATACTGGCCTTCGACCAGCAGAGCTTATGGGATGGCGAGTTGTCCGTCGTCCTTCCTTCCGTCTGTCCATTACCTTTTGCCTCGTTAACACAATAGCGCCTTCATTTTTCATTCGATTTTGTTTAAACTTTACCAGATTGTTGAACATCATTGAAAGCTCGGATGAGTTCGAAAACCAGCTAGTCGTACCTGTAACACCGAAGTTATGGCCCTTGATTTAGTTAAAACTGCTTTATTTTGCCTCAACACAATAGGGCCTTAATTATCCTCCTATCTTTAACAAACTCTACCAGATTGTTGATATCAGTGAAAGCGCAGACGAGTTAGAAAACCAGCCAGATCAGACTATTTACACCGGAGTTATGGCCCTTTATTTTCGAAAATTTGTTACAATGTGCCCTCGTTAACATAAGGCCTTCATTTTTCATTTGATCTTTTTTCAAACTTTTTCAAACTTTACCAGATTGTTGATATCAACGAAAGCTCAGACGAGTTCGAAAACCAGCTAAATCAGACAAATAACACCAGAGTTTTTTTTTTAGTTTCCGCTCAATAGCTTTTGTTAGGAATGAGGTATTGCAATGAAACTTGCAGGATAGGTAGCTTTTATGGAATGGAAGGTCATGGTTGCAATTGGGGCCACCGGGGTCAAGGTCACTTTACTAAAAATAGAAAAAATATGTCGGTCTTATACAACAAACAAAATCTTTTGATTTTGGGGTCAGTAGGTCAATGGTCAAGGTCACAGTGACCTTATTTGGAAATATGCATTCCACACAATAACTTCAAAACCGTAACAACATACACTCATAAAATTTCATAGGAATATTACCATAGGTGAGAGGAGAAACTCTGTTGTTGTTTTTAGGGTCAAAGGTCAGGGTCAAAAACTTATATGAATATGCATTCCATACGGTAACTTCAAAACCATAACTAAACTCATTAACACCATAGGTACATTGCCCTAGGTGGGAGGAGGATACCTATTAAAGGTCAAAAGTTCAAGGTTGACCTCACACCTTGGAAATGCTTTCAACATAATAACCCAATGAGAGTGATTGATATAAGCCATAGGCCTGTTTCACAATTGTTGAAAAATAAATAGGTTTGACCTAACTAACATAATAACCTGAAGGAAACAGGTGTATAATGCCCCGTTAGTCATGCTCTTGTTTTTAGCTCGACTGATCAAAGATCAGCGAAGCTTATGTCGTGGTGCGTCGTCTGTTTGTAAACTTTTTCTTGTGGCGACTACTTCTCTGAAACTACTTGACAGATTTTCATGAAACTTCTCAGGAATGTTGCTCTTGATGTCTAGTTGATTCTAGCAAAAAATCAGGTCGGACGGAAATTGACGATGGCCACCACAGCTAAAAATAGATTTTAAAAATGCGATTTTGTGGCGATTACTTCTAAAAAACAGTCGGTGATATTGATTTGGGACCTTTACCAAAATGACTGGCTCGACATGTAGTTGATCCTAACCAAAGTTCATTTTGATTGGATGTCAAACATGGCCGCCAGGGGCCCTCTTTGTTTACATAGGGTTATATAGGAAAAAATTGTGGCGACTACTCCAGTGAAACTACTTGACGGATTTTCATGAAACTTCACAGGAATGTTGATTTTGATGTCTAGTTGATCCTAGTTTCAAGGTCATTGACCTCTTGTTTGAGTATGTATTGACTATTGTCTGTGGGTTGTCTAAAGTAGATGGATATTAGGTATAAATAACACTAAGACGCTTTTAAAATTAATATTATCCACAACCCTGTGGAATTATTTTTTGCAACCGCGTCGGGTTTGGTTTTCGAGTGTATGTCAGTGCTCACAGAAAATTATTTTAAGAGACAGGCCCAGGGCTTGTTGCTTCTGAAAATGGACAGGCCCTGATTTAAAATGGAAAGGTCCAATATATTTTTCTTATTGGAATTGAGTCTTTATTCGCTTTTATACCACACATTTGTTACATATGTAGTAATCAAACTCAGAACCTCCTGACTATATTTTTCTTTTTGCTACCACTTTATGCTCCTAGTCAGAGGACTTATTTACTACTTTGTTTCAAATAAGTTAGAATAGAATATTACATAGTAATTTATAACCGATGCAAAGGAGAGTACTAGCACTTTTGTCAAACGATAATAATCAGAGCCGACTTGGACTGGAGCCAAACTTGGAGCCAAATTTTTAATCAGGTTTTACTAGACTATCAGGGCCTCCTCTGGCTATATTTTCCTTTTTGTCACCACTTTCTACAAGTTAACGAATTAGGAGCTTAGACTAGAATGCATTTAAAAGTAGTATTCCAGGAACTTCTTACACCTTAAATAATGAATAGAAATATACTTTATATCTGTATCTATACATATATATATTTTTTTTCCACCAACATGTATTTGTAAAGGACAGTTTTTCTTATTTGATTAGGTATGTAAAAAAAAAAAAAAAAAAAATATCCGAAATTATGTACCATCCGAACTACTATGACACCGATTTTTAACTGCCCAAATATTTCACAAACATTCAATCGAAATACCATCAATTACAAACTTTTTTCATGCATTAATGTGTTTTGAATGCCAAAAATGGTATTTTTTATCAAAGAGGAAAGAAAACACAACCCTAATAGCTTTATGTCAATAATTGTTGATCTCAAAGTTGTGACAAACTGCCAACACGAAACCAGGCTCAATAGTCTAACTTTTTATTGTTTCAATGTGTGTATAACACATTTTAATGACTTTATTGCAAGTGTTTTCTACAGTTCACATAAAACTTGGGAGTATTTTGTCTTGAGGATCTTGAGATCAAGTAAAATTGAATATGGGGATTTTTTTTTTTAGACAGGCCCGACGGGTTCCTTGTCTGCAAAATGAGCCTGCAAAGATTGCCGTATGTCCCTTTAAACTATTTGATTTGTTTACCTTGTTGTTGTTGGTAGTAGACCTGAGCACTTCTTGACAAATTCTTTTCATCAACTTGCGTATTTATTTGTAGCAGATGCCATACTATTTCTCGAAGTACTAGGCACAATAACTACAATAGTTACGGACATTTAGTTCCCAATTTGACGTTAAAGCTCATTATCTAGGTCACGCTGTAGGCTACGCATGAGCGGCATGTTTAGCTTACTGGTTTAGAAACTGGGGCGGAAAATGTGTTAATTGATTGCTTATTTTTTGTCAATGATTGTACATTTTCAAATTAATGGTTCTGAATTTATGGATAATTATCGAGTTTCTGGTGCACTATCGAATCAAATGAATTAATATTAATGAGATGTTCGACATCCAGGTAACTACGCTATTGAAACTTTCCATTCATAAAATATTTATGCGTGTATTATTGCGCATAGTATTTCAGTACATTTTCAAATAAGACACATATATACTGTATACAATGACAATTATTCACAATCGGTAGTTATATTATTCGGTATATATAACGTTCATGTCAGTCACCTTATAAAATTAAGTTATACTTGAGGCAGTTAAAGGAACTGCATTCTCAAAGTGCATTCTCGAAGTCCGAAAACTGGTTTATTAATGTGCATAATATTTCGGTAAATCTACAAAAAAAGACACGTTTATACTGTATACAATTACAATTATTTCATTATTTCACAATCAGTAGTTATATTACTCGGTATACATAACGTTCATATCAGTCACCTTATCAAATTAAGTTGTATTTGAGGCAGTTAAAGGGGACTACATTGTCGAAAACGGTAAAGCTCCTCAACCAAAAACTACATATACAGAAATTGCAGTATACACGACTCCAAAGAGTCAGCCATGCTCACGCATGGCGACTCAGAAACATATAGGTAACACACAAAATAACAACAACAATATGCAGTGATGACAAAATGTCATTCCCAGTTTGAAGTGCAAAGACTTTATTACAGATATCAACGAGTGTATGTCCATGTCTGAATGGTGCCTGTCAGGATGCTGTCAACTATTACACACATACCTGTGTAGCAGGGTTTGCAGGAACTATATGTGACACTGGTATTAAATGGTTATTCCCAGTTTGAAGTGTAATGACTTTCTTACAGATATCAACGAGTGCAGTACCAATCCATGTCAGAATGGCGGCACCTGCGTAGATGCTGTCAACTATTACACATGTACCTGTGTAGCAGGGTATGAAGGACCCAGATGTGAGACTAGTAAGTGTGATTAAAATTATTGACTTTTCAAAGTCAAATATAAGTGACTCTTCAAAGATTTACCCCAGCATTGCCATTGCCTCATAAAATGCTTGGACTATTTAAAATCTGGTACCTCCCCGGGGGTCAATGTTTTACATAGTTCTGTAGGACATTCTTTAAAAAATCTTTTCTGAAACGGAAAAAGCTAGTGGTCTTATATTGTGCTTGTACCATAAGTTTATGATCCTCTACCAAGTTTGTTCAAATGGTGATACTGGTGTCAAATTTGGCCATTACACCAGGGGTCATTATTTATACCACAGCAAAGTTATCAGCGTTATCAGCGTCCTTGATTAAGTTAAAACTGCTGTATTTTGCCTTGTTAACAAGATAGGACCTTCATTTTTCATCCGATCTTTACCAAACTCTACCAGATTGTTGATATTAATAAAAGCTTGGACGAATGGAAAACCAGCCAAATCAGACTGGTAACACCAGAGTTATGGCCCTGGATTTAGTTAAAAATGTATTTTGCCTCAAGATGATAGGACCTTCATTTTTCATCCAATATTGACCAAACTTTACTGGATTGTTACTATTAATGAAAGCTTAGACAAGTTTGAAAACCAACCAAATCAGATTAGTAACAACGGAGTTATTGCCCTTGATTTATTTCAAAGATGCTGTATTTTGCCTCGTGAAGATGATAGGACCTTCATTTAGCCCGATTTCAGGGATGATCAGTCCCAAGCCTAGTTGTACATATCGTCAATGTGTTCCGGTTGATGATTTGGAAGAGTTATGGCAATGTAAAGGTTTTACCTTATCCGAATTTCAGCGAGATCTTTTAGGGATGATTGGTCACCGTGTTGTGGTTGAATGATTTTTGGTGGAGTTATGGCCCTTTAAAGGTTTAAATATACACATTTTGTCTAAACTAGTTCTCCAGAACCCTTGGCCGGATTTCAACGAAACCTTTTATGGATGACTGGTACCAAGCCTAGTTATGCATATCATCACCATGTTGTGGTTGAAAGATTTTTGGCAGAGTTATGTCCCTTTAAAGGTTTTAATACACAAACTTTGTCCGAACTAGTTCTACTGAACCTCTTGCCAGATTTCAGTGAAACTTGGCAAAGAAGATTATTATCAATCCTAGTTGTGCATATCTTTGCTGTGTTCCGGTCAAATGGTTTTTGGCAGAGTTATGGCCCTTTATAGGTTTTAATACAGACATTGTCCAGACTAGTCTCTTCTAAATTCCTGGCCGTATTTAAGAAAATTTGGCAGGGATGATGAGTACCAAGCCTAGTTCGCGAGTTATGGGCCCTTATACATAAATGTTATCTTTAGCCAGTAGAGCATCAACAGGCCCTCTTGGGCCTCTTGTTTCAAGTTACTGACAAACTGGACGTAAACTTAAAGCACATAATTTATGCAATAAAGTCACGTTTGTTCCGTTGCTTTTTATTATTAGATACCCTTTATATTAAACACATGCTGCAGTTTCCGAAACCATTTTTTTCATCCAAAGGTGTATTATTACCCCTTTCAATATACTGTATATCACGCACCGGCACATGTGGCCAACAAATTATCTCCACTGAGTTGTGACGCCATCTTCTACATAGTCACCATAATGAGCAGTTGTCAAGTCATTGTAAACACGGAAGCATAAACTGATAAATAAGGAATTATTAGGGATAAAATGGTTGTGGTGTCGCATATGGGTGTGATACATATGAAAATGGAAAAGGCATGCATGCATTCCCTCTAAAGGATAAATAAGCGCCTACTTGATTCAGTGCCATGGCAGCTCCACGTAAAATTTCTGAAGATGTGCTGAGGACATTTTACTTAGTTGCTTATGATCAGTTCAAAATCTCTGAACATAGCTATTTCTTTTTTTCTTATGCAAAATAATGTAGCTCCGTCAGTGTGTACCAAAAGATCCTCTACAACAGCATCTTTGACAAGTGAAACCTTGGATGAAAATTGAAAGGGTTCCGTCTCGATCATAAGTGTGCCGAACTGCTGCAGTGATGCATGTCCCGTTGGAGAAAAAATGCTCCTGCGTAATCATGTTCATTTTTGTACAGGGGTAAACATGTTTTGGCACTTTAATAGGCCCTGTCGAGGATTGCAAGTTATAAAAGACATACTGGCCTTCGACCAGCAGAGCTTATGGGATGGCGAGTTGTCCGTCGTCCTTCCTTCCGTCTGTCCATTACCTTTTGCCTCGTTAACACAATAGCGCCTTCATTTTTCATTCGATTTTGTTTAAACTTTACCAGATTGTTGAACATCATTGAAAGCTCGGATGAGTTCGAAAACCAGCTAGTCGTACCTGTAACACCGAAGTTATGGCCCTTGATTTATTTAAAACTGCTATATTTTGCCTCAACACAATAGGGCCTTAATTTTCCTACTATCTTTAACAAACTCTACCAGATTGTTGATATCAGTGAAAGCGCAGACGAGTTTGAAAACCAGCCAGATCAGACTATTTACACCGGAGTTATGGCCCTTTATTTTCGAAAATTTGTTACATTGTGCCTTCGTTAACATAAGGCCTTCATTTTTCATTTGATCTTTTTTCAAACTTTTTCAAACTTTACCAGATTGTTGATATCAACGAAAGCTCAGACGAGTTCGAAAACCAGCTAAATCAGACAAATAACGCCAGAGTTTTTTTTTTAGTTTCCGCTCAATAGCTTTTGTTAGGAATGAGGTATTGCAATGAAACTTGCAGGATAGGTAGCTTTTATGGAATGGAAGGTCATGGTTGCAATTGGGGCCACCGGGGTCAAGATCACTTTACTTAAAATAGAAAAAATATGTCGGTCTTATACAACCATATGTCGGTCTTTTGATTTTGGGGCCAGTAGGTCAATGGTCAAGGTCACAGTGACCTTATTTGGAAATATGCATTCCACACAATAACTTCAAAAATTTCATAGGAATATTACCATAGGTGAGAGGAGAAACTCTGTTGTTGTTTTTAGGGTCAAAGGTCAGGGTCAAAAACTTATATGAATATGCATTCCACACGGTAACTTCAAAACCATAACTAAACTCATTAACACCATAGGTACATTGCCCTAGGTGGGAGGAGGATACCTATTGAAGGTCAAAAGTTCAAGGTTGACCTCACACCTTGGAAATGCTTTCAACATAATAACCCAATGAGAGTGATTGATTTAAGCCATAGGCCTGTTTCACAATTGTTGAAAAATAAATAGGTTTGACCTAACTAACATAATAACCTGAAGGAAACGGGTGTATAATGCCCCGTTAGTCATGCTCTTATTTTTAGCTCGACTGATCAAAGATCAGCGAAGCTTATGTCGTGGTGCGTCGTCTGTTTGTAAACTTTTTCTTGTGGCGACTACTCCTCTGAAACTACTAGACAGATTTTCATGAAACTTCTCAGGAATGTTGCTCTTGATGTCTAGTAGATTCTAGCAAAAAATCAGGTCGGACGGAAATTGACGATGGCCACCACAGCTAAAAATAGATTTTAAAAATGCGATTTTGTGGCGATTACTTCTAAAAAACAGTCGGTGATATTGATTTGGGACCTTTACCAAAATGACTGGCACGACATGTAGTTGATCCTAACCAAAGTTCATTTTGATTGGATGTCAAACATGGCCGCCAGGGGCCATCTTTGTTTACATAGAGTTATATAGGAAAAACTTGTGGCGACTACTCCTCTGAAACTACTTGACTGATTTTTATGAAACCTCACAGGAATGTTGATTTTGATGTCTAGTTGATCCTAGCTTCAAGGTCATTGACCTCTTGTTTGAGTATGTATTTGTCTGTGGGTTGTCTAAAGTAGATGGATATTAGGTATAAATAACACTAAGACGCTTTTAAAATTAATATTATCCACAACCCTGCGCCAAAAGAAAAATCGAAGGACTGAAGTTTCTGAGAGTCGCCCAGATTGAACAGTGTCTGTCTTCTTGGTGAGGTTAAAGGTTATATGTTAAATTTTACAGGTGTGGCATATTAAAATGAAATGTTGATCCTTAGAACATGAAATTTTTTTTGTACTGAAAAATGCTTGGGACGGAATTATTTTTTGCAACCGCGTCGGTTTTGGTTTTCGAGTGTATGTCAGTGCTCACAGAAAATTATGTTAAGAGACAGGCCCAGGGCTTGTTGCTTCTGAAAATGGACAGGCCCTGATTTAAAATGGACAGGCCCTGATTTAAAATGGAAAGGTCCAATATATTTTATTATTGGAAATGAGTCTTTATTCGCTTTTATACCACACATTTGTTACATATGTAGTAATCAAACTCAGAACCTCCTGACTATATTTTTCTTTTTGCTACCACTTTATGCTCCTAGTCAGTGGACTTATTTACTACTTTGTTTCAAATAAGTTCGAATAGAATATTACATAGTAATTCATAACCGATGCAAAGGAGAGTACTAGCACTTTTGTCAAACGATAATAATCAGAGCCGACTTGGTGAAACTGGAGCCAAACTTGGAGCCAAATTTTTAATCAGGTTTTATTAGACTATCAGGGCCTCCTCTGGCTATATTTTCCTTTTTGTCACCACTTTCTACAAGTTAAAGAATTAGGAGCTTAGACTAGAATGCATTTAAAAGTAGTATTCCAGGAACTTCTTACACCTTAAATAATGAATAGAAATATACTTTATATCTGTATCTATACATATATTTTTTTTTTTCCCAACAACATGTATTTGTAAAGGACAGTTTTAATTATTTGATTAGGTATGTAAAAAAAAAAAAAAAAAATATCCGAAATTATGTACCATCCGAACTACTATGACACCGATTTTTAACTGCCCAAAAATTTCACAAACATTCAATCGAAATACCATCAATTACAAACTTTGTTCATGCATTAATGTGTTTTGAATGCCAAAAATGGTATTTTTTATCAAAGAGGAAAGAAAACACAACCCTAATAGCTTTATGTCAATAATTGTCGATCTCAAAGTTGTGACAAACTGCCAACATGAAACCAGGCTCAATAGTCTAACTTTTTATTGTTTCAATGTGTGTATAACACATTTTAATGACTTTATTGCAAGTGTTTTCACAGTTCACATAACACATGGGAGTATTTTGTCTTGAGGATCTTGAGATCAAGTAAAATTGAATATGGGGATTATTTTTTTTAGACAGGCCCGACGGGCTCCTTGTCTGCAAAATGAGCCTGCAAAAATTGCAGTATGTCCGTTTAAACTATTTGATTTGTTTACCTTGTTGTTGTTGGTTGTAGACCTGAGCACTTCTTGACAAATTCTTTTCATCAACTTGTGTATTTATTTGTAGCAGATGCCATACTATTTCTCAAAGTACTAGGCACAATAACTACAATAGTTACGGACATCTAGTTCCCAATTTGATGTTAAAGCTCATTATCTAGGTCACGCTGTAGGCTACGCATGAGCGGCATGTTTAGCTTACTGGTTTAGAAACTGGGGCGGAAAATGTGTTAATTGATTGCTTATTTTTTGTCAATGATTGTACATTTTCAAATTAATGGTTCTGAATTTATGGATAATTATCGAGTTTCTGGTGCACTATCGAATCAAATGAATTAATATTAATGAGATGTTCGACATCCAGGTAACTACGCTATTGAAACTTTCCATTCATAAAATATTTATGCGTGTATTATTGCGCATAGTATTTCAGTACATTTTCAAATAAGACACATATATACTGTATACAATGACAATTATTCACAATCGGTAGTTATATTATTCGGTATATATAATGTTCATGTCAGTCACCTTATAAAATTAAGTTATACTTGAGGCAGTTAAAGGAACTGCATTCTCAAAGTGCATTCTCGAAGTCCGAAAACTGGTTTATTAATGTGCATAATATTTCGGTAAATCTACAAAAAAAGACACGTTTATACTGTATACAATTACAATTATTTCATTATTTCACAATCAGTAGTTATATTACTCGGTATACATAACCTTCATGTCATTCACCTTATCAAATTAAGTTGTATTTGAGGCAGTTAAAGGGGACTACATTGTCGAAAACGGTAAAGCTCCTCAACCAAAAGCTACATATACAGAAATTGCAGTATACACGACTCCAAAGAGTCAGCCATGCTCACGCATGGCGACTCAGAAACATATAGGTAACACACAAAATAACAACAACAATATGTCTGAATGGTGCCTGTCAGGATGCTGTCAACTATTTCACACATACCTGTGTAGCAGGGTATGTAGGAACTATATGTGACACTGGTATTAAATGGTTATTCCCAGTTTGAAGTGTAATGACTTTCTTACAGATATCAACGAGTGCAGTACCAATCCATGTCAGAATGGCGGCACCTGCGTAGATGCTGTAAACTATTACACATGTACCTGTGTAGCAGGGTATGAAGGACCCAGATGTGAGACTAGTAAGTGTGATTAAAATTATTGACTTTTCAAAGTCAAATATAAGTGACTCTTCAAAGATTTACCCCAGCATTGCCATTGCCTCATAAAATGCTTGGACTATTTAAAATCTGATACCTCCCCGGGGGTCAATGTTTTACATAGTTCTGTAGGACATTCTTTAAAAAATCTTTTCTGAAACGGAAAAAGCTAGTGGTCTTATATTGTGCTTGTACCATAAGTTTATGATCCTCTACCAAGTTTGTTCAAATGGTGATCCTGGTGTCAAATTTGGCCATTACACCAGGGGTCATTATTTATACCACAGCAAAGTTATCAGCGTTATCAGCGTCCTTGATTAAGTTAAAACTGCTGTATTTTGCCTTGTTAACAAGATAGGACCTTCATTTTTCATCCGACCTTTACCAAACTCTACCAGATTGTTGATATTAATAAAAGCTTGGACGAATGGAAAACCAGCCAAATCAGACTGGTAACACCAGAGTTATGGCCCTGGATTTAGTTAAAAATGTATTTTGCCTCAAGATGATAGGACCTTCATTTTTCATCCAATATTGACCAAACTTTACTGGATTGTTACTATTAATGAAAGCTTAGACAAGTTTGAAAACAAACCAAACCAGATTAGTAACAACGGAGTTATTGCCCTTGATTTATTTCAAAGATGCTGTATTTTGCCTCGTGAAGATGATAGGACCTTCATTTAGCCCGATTTCAGGGATGATCAGTCCCAAGCCTAGTTGTACATATCGTCAATGTGTTCCGGTTGATGATTTGGAAGAGTTATGGCAATGTAAAGGTTTTACCTTATCCGAATTTCAGCGAGATCTTTTAGGGATGATTGGTCACCGTGTTGTGGTTGAATGATTTTTGGTGGAGTTATGGCCCTTTAAAGGTTTAAATATACACATTTTGTCTAAACTAGTTCTCCAGAACCCTTGGCCGGATTTCAACGAAACTTTTTATGGATGACTGGTACCAAGCCTAGTTATGCATATCATCACCATGTTGTGGTTGAAAGATTTTTGGCAGAGTTATGTCCCTTTAAAGGTTTTAATACACAAACTTTGTCCGAACTAGTTCTACTGAACCTCTTGCCAGATTTCAGTGAAACTTGGCAAAGAAGATTATTATCAATCCTAGTTGTGCATATCTTTGCTGTGTTCCGGTCAAATGGTTTTTGGCAGAGTTATGGCCCTTTATAGGTTTTAATACAGACATTGTCCAGACTAGTCTCTTCTAAATTCCTGGCCGTATTTAAGAAAATTTGGCAGGGATGATGAGTACCAAGCCTAGTTCGCGAGTTATGGGCCCTTATACATAAATTTTATCTTTAGCCAGTAGAGCATCAACAGGCCCTCTTGGGCCTCTTGTTTCAAGTTACTGACAAACTGGACGTAAACTTAAAGCACATAATTTATGCAATAAAGTCACGTTTGTTCCGTTGCTTTTTATTATTAGATACCCTTTATATTAAACACATGCTGCAGTTTCCGAAACCATTTTTTCCATCCAAAGGTGTATTATTACCTCATTCAATATACTGTATATCACGCACCGGCACATATGGCCAACAAATTATCTCCACTGAGTTGTGACGCCATCTTCTACATAGTCACCATAATGAGCAGTTGTCAAGTCATTGTAAACACGGAAGCATAAACTGATAAATAAGGAATTATTAGGGATAAAATGGTTGTGGTGTCGCATATGGGTGTGATACATCATATGAAAAGGGAAAAGGCATGCATGCGTTCCCTCTAAAGGATAAATAAGTGCCTACTTGATTCAATGCCGTGGCAGCATCTCCGTCAAATTCCACGTAAAAAATTCTGAAGATGTGCTCAGGACATTTTACTTAGTTACTTATGATCAGTTCAAAATCTCTGAACATAGCTATTTTTTTTTTTCTTATGGAAAATAATGTAGCTCCGTCAGTGTGTACCAAAAGATCCTCTACAACAGCATTTTCGACAAATGAAACCTTGGATGAAAATTGAAAGGGATCCGTCTCGATCATAAGTGTACCAAACTGCTTCAGTGATGCATGTCCCGTTGGAGAAAAAATGCTCCTGCCTAATCATGTTCATTTTTGTACAGGGGTAAACATGTTTTGGCACTTTAATAGGCCCTGTCGAGGATTGCAAGTTATAAAAGACATACTGGCCTTTGGCCAGCAGAGCTTATGGGATGGCGAGTTGTCCGTCATCCTTCCTTCCGTTTGTCCATTACCTTTTGCCTCGTTAACACAATAGCGCCTTCATTTTTCATTCGATCTTGTTTAAACTTTACCAGATTGTTGATATCACTGAAAGCTCGGATAAGTTCGAAAACCAGCTAGTTCGTACCTGTAACACCGGAGTTATGGCCCTTGATTTAGTTAAAACTGCTATATTTTGCCTCGTTAACACAATAGGGCCTTAATTTTCCTCCTATCTTTACCAAACTCTACCAGATTGTTGATATCAGTGAAAGATCAGACGAAAACCAGCCAGATCAGACTATTTACACCTTGATTTTCTGGAATTTGTTATAATGTGCCCTCGTTAACATGATAGGGTCTTCATTTTTCATTTGATCTTTTTTCAAACTTTTTCAAACTTTACCATCTTGTTGATATCAACGAAAGCTCAGACGAGTTCGAAAACCAGCTAAATCAGACAAATAACGCCAGATTTTTTTTTTTAATATGCAATATGCTATGTTCAAACCTATGGTTTCTTCTCAATAACTTTTGCTAGGAATGAGGTATTGCAATGAAACTTACAGGATAGATAGCTTTTATGCAATGGAAGGTCGGGGTTGCATTTAAGGCCACCGGGGTCAAGGTCGCTGTTACTAAAAATAGAAAAAATATGTAGGTCTTATACAACAATTGTATTGACTTTAACGCCAACAAATTTTTTGCAGTGTTATGTGTCACTAACCTCTCAAATTATATTCTACATTTGCCTAGAAATCAAACACTTCACGGTGAAGATAAATTCTGTCACTAGTCCATCTTACTATGATATGTATCTCATATGTATAGTACGTCTCCGTTATGCAATAGACAATGTAATACCATTTAAAATTCTAACTTTTTAATGCTAGACAAATATAATACCATTTAAACTCTGACTTTAAATTACTGGATATACTTGCAAATACGAAAATTGTGTAAAGCGCATATCTTTATTTTATTTCAAAATATATTTTGTGGTTACATCAAATATTGACTATAATATTCATATATATTATATAAAATATAAATTATACGTCATGTGTATATTAATTGTTTATCTTTTTGAACCAACAATAATCTATAAAGTTTGAGCTCTCACCTAAAGTAGATCCTATTACAATTGTCGCTTCAGTTTGCCAATGATATATTATCAATGCCATTTTTAGTTTGACTATTCGAAGAATAAGAGAGCTTATGTATTCACCCCAGCGTCAAAACTGATAAGCCAAGTATTGTCATAAGTCTTATAAAAACACATATCGATATTCGATATATTCCATTGCTATCAGTGAAGTTAAGACAAAACTTATCAATTGACACTTTACCAATACCATAATACATATATGCGGAATGCAAACGAAACGCAAACGGAATGCATTTTTGAGGTACTTGAACGCAACTGGGTGCTAGGTGAGAGAAGGAACCCTATTGATTTTAGGGCCAGTAGGTCAAAGGTCAAGGTCACAATTACCTTATATGGAAATATGCATTTCGCACAATAACTTCAAAACTGTAACACCTACACTCATAAAACTTTATAGTAACATTATTGCACTAGGTGAGAGGAGGAACTCTTTTGATGGTGGGGTCAAAGGTCAAGGTCACAGCGACCTTATATGGAAATATGCAATCCCCACAATAACTTCAAAACTGTAACACCTACAATCATAAAACATCATATTTGCATTACCCTAGGGGAGAGGAGAAACCCTGTTGTTTTGGTAGCCATTAGGTCAAAGGTCAAGGTCACAGTGACCTTATATGGAAATAAGAATTCCTCACAATAACTTCAAAATCATAACTCCTACACTCATAAAACTTCATAGGTATATTGCCCTAGGTGAGTGGAGCAACCATATTGATTTTGGGCCAGTATGTCAAAGGTCAAGGTCACAGTGACCTTATTGAAATATGCATTCCACACAATAACTTCAAAACCGTAACACCTGCACTCATCAAACTTCATAGGTAAATTGCCCTAGGTGGGAGGAGGAACCCTATTGATTTTGGGGTGAGTAGGTCAAAGGTCAAGGTCACCATCTCCTTATATGGAAATTTGCATTCTACACAATAACTTCAAAACCATAACACCTACACTTAAAAAAACTTCATAGGTACATTGCTTTAGGTGAGAGAAGGATCCTTTTGATTTTGGGGCTAGTAGGTCAATGGTCAAGGTCACAGTGACCTTATTTGGAAATATGCATTCCACACAATAACTTCAAAACCGTAACACCTACACTCATAAAATTTCATAGGAATATTACCATAGGTGAGAGGAGAAACCCTGTTGTTGTTTTTAGGGTCAAAGGTCAGGGTCACACGGTAACTTCAAAACCATAATTAAACTCATTAACATCATAGGTACATTGCCCTAGGTGGGAGGAGGATACCTGTTAAAGGTCAAAGGTCAAGGTTGACTTCACACCTTGGAAATGCTTTTAACATAATAACCCAATGAGAGTGATTGGTATAAGCCATAGGCCTGTTTCACAATTGTTGAAAAATAAATAGGTTTGACCTAACTAACATAATGACCTGAAGGAAACGGGTGTATAATGCCCCGTTAGGCGTGCTCTTGTATTTAGCTTGACTGATCAAAGATCAGCGAAACTTATGTCGTGGTACATCATCTGTTTGTAAACTTTTTCTTGTGGCGACTACTCTGAAACTACTTGACGGATTTTCATGAAACTTCTCAGGAATGTTGCTCTTGATGTCTAGTTGATTCTAGCAAAGATTTAGGTCGGACGGAAATTGAAAATGGCCTCCATAGCTAAAAATAGATTTTAAAAATGTGATTTTGTGGCGATTACTTCTCAAAAACCATAGGTGATATTGATTTGGAACCTTTACCAAAATGACTGGCACGACATGTAGTTGATCCTAACCAAAGTTCATTTTGATTGGATGTCAAACATGGCCGCCAGGGGCCCTCTTTGTTTACATAGGGTTATATAGGAAAAAATTGTGGCGACTACTCCAGTGAAACTACTTGATGGATTTTCATGAAACTTCACAGGAATGTTGATTATGATGTCTAGTTGATCCTAGTTTCAAAGTCATTGACCTCTTGTTTGAGTATGTATTGACTATTGTCTGTGGGTTGTCTAAAGTAGATGGATATTAGGTATAAATAACACTAAGACGCTTTTAAATTTAATATTATCCACAACCCTGCGCCAAAAGAAAAATCAAAGGACTGAAGTTTCTGAGAGTCGCCAAGATTGAACAGTGTCTGTCTTCTTGTTGAGGTTAAAGATTATGTTAAATTCTACAGGTGTGGCATATTAAAATGAAATGTTGATCCTTAGAACATGAGATTTTTTTTGTACTGAAAAATGCTTGGGACGGAATTATTTTTTGCAACCACGTCGGGTTTGGTTTTCGAGTGTATGTCAGTGCTCATAGAAAATTATTTTAAGAGACAGGCCCAGGGCTTGTTGCTTCTGAAAATGGACAGGCCCTGATTTAAAATGGAAAGGTCCAATATATTTTTCTTATTGGAAATGAGTCTTTATTCGCTTTTATACCACACATTTGTTACATATGTAGTAATCAAACTCAGAACCTCCTGACTATATTTTTCATTTTGCTACCACTTTATGCTCCTAGTCAGTGGACTTATTTACTACTTTGTTTCAAATAAGTTCGAATAGAATATTACATAGTAATTTATAACCGATGCAAAGGAGAGTACTAGCACTTTTGTCAAATGATAATAATCAGAGCCGACTTGGACTGGAGCCAAACTTGGAGCCAAATTTTTAATCAGGTTTGACTAGACTATCTGGGCCTCCTCTGGCTATATTTTCCTTTTTGTCACCACTTTCTACAAGTTAAAGAATTAGGAGCTTAGACTAGAATGCATTTAAAAGTAGTATTCCAGGAACTTCTTACACCTTAAATAATGAATAGAAATATACTTTATATCTGTATCTATACATATATATATATTTTTTCCACCAACATGTATTTGTAAAGGACAGTTTTTCTTATTAGCTCTACTGGCCAAGGGCCAGCAGAGCTTATGGGATCGTGTGTTGTCCGTCTTCCGTCGTCCGTCCGTCGTCCGTTAACTTTTGCTTGTGTACACTCTAGAGGCCACATTTCTGATGCAAGCATCATGAAACTTTGTCAGAATGTTTGTCTCAATGAAATCTCGGTCAAGTTCGAAAATGGGTCATGTGAGGTCAAAAACTAGGTCACTAGGTCAAATACTTGAAAAAACTTGTGTACACTCTAGAGGTCATATTTTTTACCCAATCTTGATGAAACTTTGTCAAATTGTTTATCTTAATTATATCTTGATCAAGTTCGGAAATGGGTCACATGAAGTTAAAAACTAGGTCACTAGGTCAAATATTGGAAAAACCTTGTGTACACTCTAGAGGCCATATTTTTTACCCGAGCTTGATGCAACTTTGTCAGAATGTTTGTCTTAATTATATCTTGGTCAAGTTTGAAAATGGGTCACATGGGGTTAAAAACTAGGTCATTAGGTCAAATATTTGAAAAACCTTGTGTACACTCTAGAAGCCGTATTTCTGACCCAATCTTGATGAAACTTTGTCAAAATGTTTGTTTTAATTACATCTTGGTCAAGTTCAAAAATGGGTCACATGGTGTTAAAAACTAGGTCACTAGGTCAAACTTTGGAAAAAAACGTGTGTACACTCTAGAGGCCATATTTTTGACCCGATCTTGATGAAACTTTGTCAGAATGTTTGTCTCAATGAAATCTCGGTCAAGTTTAAAAATGGGTCATGTGGGGTCAAAAACTAGGTCACTAGGTCAAATACTTGAAAAACCTTGTGTACACTCTAGAGGTCATATTTGTTACCCAATGTTGATGAAACTTTGTCAAATTGTTTATCTTAATTATATCTTGATCAAGTTCGGAAATGGGTCACATGAACACTCTAGAGGCCATATTTTTGACCGAGCCAGTGCTCAAGAAATAGGATAGCCCGACGCCCGGGGCTCCTTGAAATCCATTCCGGGCCTGTCTCATTTTGCAGACGAGGAGCCCGTCGGGCCTGTCTTAAAAAAACAAAACAAAAAAAATTCCCCCAAAAAATCAGTTTTACTGGATCTCAAGCTCAAGTTCCTCAAGACAAAATACTCCCATGTGTATTGTGAACTGTGAAAACACTTGCAATAAAGTAATTAAAATGTGTTATACACACATTGAAACAATAAGAAGTTTGAATATTTTGCCTGGCTTCGTGTCGGCAGTTTGTCACAACTTTGAGGTCGACAAATGTTGACATAAAACTCATTATTCTGCTATTAGGGTTGTGTTTTCTTTCCTTTGTGATAAGAAATACCGTTTTTAGCTCTACTGGCCGAAGGCCAGAAGAGCTTATGGGATGACGAGTTGTCCGTCGTCCGTCCGTCTGTCCGTCCGTCGTCCGTCGTTAACTTTTGTCTTGTTACCACCATAGGGCCTTCATTTTTCAATTGATCTTTACCAAACTTTAACAGGTTGTTAATATCAATAAAAGCTCGGACAAGTTCGAAAACCAGCCAGATCTGAATAATTTCACCGGAGTTATGGCCCTTGTTTTGCTGAAAAATGCCATATTAAGCCTTGTGAACACTCTAGCACCTTCATTTATTATTTGATCTTTACCAAACTTGCATACATTGTTAATATCAATGAAGGCTCGAACAAGTTCGAAAACCAGCCAAATCAAATCAGTAACATCGGAGTTATGGCCCTTGATTTTTCTGAAAATTGCTGTTTTCTGCCTTGTGAACGCTCTAGCCCCTTCATTTATGATTTGATCGTTACCAAACTTGCACAGATTGTTAATATTAATTATAGCTTGGACAAGTTCGAAAATCGGCTGAATTGGTTCAGTAACACCGGAGTTATGGCCCTTGTTTTTTTGAAAAATGGCATTTTCTGCCTTGTGAACACTCTAGCACCTTTATTTATTATTTGATCTTTACCAAACTTCTAAAGATTGTTAATATCAATGAAAGCTCGAACAAGTTCAAAAACTAGCTAAATCACATCAGTAACACCGGAGTTATGGCCCTTGTTTTTTCTGAAAAATGCTATTTTTTGCCTTGTGAACACTCTAGGGCCTTCAATATTAATCGGATGTTTACTTAACTTTGCCAGTGTCTTTATATCAATGAAAGCTTGAACAAGTTCAAAAACCGGCAAGATCGGACCATTAACAACGGAGTTATTGCCCTTGATTTAGTTAAAAATGCTATATTTTGCCTCATTAAGACAATAGGGCCTTCATCTTTCATCCAATCTTTACTAAACTTTACGAGATTGTTTATATAAATGAAAGCTCGGACAAATTTGACGACCAGCTAGATCGGACCATTAACAGCGGAGTTATGGCCCTTGATTTAGTTAAAAATGCTATATTTTGACTCGTTAAGGGTTAAGACGATAGGGCCTTCATTTTTCATCCTATCATTATCAAACATTACCACATTGTTAATATCAATGAAAGCTTGGACAAGTTTGAAAACCAGCCATATCGGACTAGTAACAGCGGAGTTATGGCCCTTGATTTAGGTAAAAATGCTATATTTTGCCTCGTTAAGACAATAGAGGCTTTTATGTTCATCCGATCTTTACCAAACTTTATCCTTTACCACATTGTTAATGTCGTTGAAAGCTCGGACAAGTTTGAAAACGATCTAGATCGGACTATTAACAGCGGAGTTATGGCCCTTGATTTAATTAAAAATGCTATATTTTGCCTCGTTAAGACGATAGGGGCTTCATTGTTCATCCGATCTTTACCAAATTTTATCAGATTGTTAATATCAATGAAAGCTCTGACAAGTTTGAAAACCATTCATATCGGACTAGTAACAGCGGAGTTATGGCCCTTGATTTAGTTAAAAATGCTATATTTTGCCCGTTAAGACAATAGGGGCTTCATTGTTCATCAGATCTTTACCAAACTTTACTATCTTGTTATTATCAATGAAAGCTCAGAGGAGTTCAAAAACCAGACAGATCGGACCAGTAACAGCAGAGTTATGGCCCTTGATTTAGTTAAAAATGCTATATTTTGCCTTGTTAATACGATAGGGTCTGTATTTTTCATCCAATCTTTACTAAACTTTACCAGATTGTTACTATCAATAAAAGCTCCGACAAGTTTGAAAACCAACCAGATTGGACCATTTACACCGGAGTTATGGCCCTTGATTTTCTGAAATATGCTATATTTTGGCCTCATTAAGAAAGGGCCTTCATTTCTCCAAATTTCATTGAAATTTTTCAGGAATGATCAGTAGCAAGCCTAGTTGTACATATCGTCACTGTGTTCCAGTTGAATGATTTTGGCAGAGTTATGTCCCTTTAAAGGTTTTAATACACAAACTTTGTCCTGGCTAGTTTTCCTGAACCCCTGGCCGGATTTAAACAAAACTTTTTAGGGATGATCAGTTCCAGGTCTAGTTGTGCAAATCTTTGCCTAGTTCCGGTTGAATGATTTTTGGCAGAGTTATGGCCCTTTAAAGGTTTTAATACACAAACTTTGTCTGGACTATTCTCCTTAACGTCTCCCCACGTTTCAACGAAACTTTACAAGGATGATCCGCACCAAGCTTAGTTGTGCATATCATCGTCGCATTCTGGTTAACAGATTTTTGGTGGAGTTACGGCCCTTTAAAGGTTTTTGATACACTAACTTTGTACAGACTAGTTCTCCTGAACCCCTGGCTGGATTTTAACGAAACTTGACAAGTATGATCAGTACCAAGCCTAGTTGCCTATATCATCACCATTTTCTGGTTAAACGATATTTGAAAGAGTTATGGCCCCTTGTGCATAAACTTTATCTTTAGCCAGTAGAGCGTCCACAGGCCCTCTTGGGCCTCTTGTTGTCATTAAAAACACACTAATGCATGAAAAAAAATCGTTATTGATGGTATTTCGATTGAATGTTTGTGAAATGTTCGGGCCGTAAAAGTGCGGTGTCATAGTAGTTCGGATGGTACATAATTTCGGATATTTTTTTTTTATTTATTTTTTTTTTTTTTTTTACATAATCAAATATGAAAAACTGTCCTTTACAAATACATGTTGGTGGAAAGAAAAATATATATACTGTATATGTATAAATACAGATATAAAGTATATTTCTATTCATTATTTAAGGTGTAAGGAGTTCCTGGAATCCTACTTTTAAATGAATTCTAGTCCAGGCTCCTAATTCTTTACTTGGGAGAAAGTGGTGACAAAAAGAAAAAATATAGCCAGAGGAGGCTCTGATAGTCTCATAAAACCTGATTAAAAATTTGGCTCCAAGTTTAGCTCCAGTTTCACCAAGTCGGCTCTGATTATTATCGTTTGGCAAAAGTGCTAGTACTCTCCTTTGCATTGGTTATAAATTACTATGTAATATTCTATTCTAACATATTTTAAACGAAATGGTAAATAAGTCCGCTGACCTGGGGGAGCATAAAGTGGTAGCAAAAAGAAAAATATAGTCAGAGGAGGTTCTGAGCTTGATTAATACATACGTAACAAAATTAATGTGTGCTATAAAAGTGAATAAAGACATATTTCCAATAAGAAAAAAATATTGGACCTTTCCATTTTTAATCAGGGCCTGTCCATTTCAAATCAGGGCCTGTCCATTTCAAATTGGGGCCTGTCCATTTTCAGAAGCAACAAGCCCTGGGCCTGTCTCTTAAAATAATTTTCTTTGAGAACTGCGAGCTTGATGCAACTTTGTCAGAATGTTTGTCTTAATTATATCTTGGTCAAGTTTGAAAATGGGTCACATGGGGTTAAAAACTAGGTCACTAGGTCAAATACTTGAAATACCTTGTGTACACTCTAGAAGCCGTATTTCTGACCCAATCTTGATGAAACTTTGTCAAAATGTTTGTCTTAATTATATCTTTGTCAAGTTCAAAAATGGGTCACGTGGTGTTAAAAACTAGGTCACTAGGTCAAACTTTGGAAAAACCGTGTGTACACTCTAGAGGCCATGTTTTTGACCCGATCTTGATGCAATTTTGTCAGAATATTTGTCTCAATTATAGCTTGCTAAAGTTCGAAAATGGGTCATACAGCTTCAAAAACTAGGTCACTAGGTCAAATACTTGAAAAACCTTGTGTACACTCTAGAGGCCATATTTCTGACCCGATCTTGATGAAACTTTGTCGAAATGTTGTCTTAATTATATTTTGGTCAAGTTCGAAAATGGGTCCCATGGGGTCAAAAACTAAGTCATCCGTCCGTCCGTTAACTTTTGCTTGTGTACACTCTAGAGGCCACATTTCTGATGCAATCATCATGAAACTTTGTCAGAATGTTTGTTTCAATGAAATCTCGGTCAAGTTAAAAAAATGGGTCATGTGGGGTCAAAAACTAGGTCACTAGGTCAAATACTTGAAAAAACTTGTGTACACTCTAGAGGTCATATTTGTTACCCAATCTTGATGAAACTTTGTCAAATTGTTTATCTTAATTATATCTTGATCAAGTTCGGAAATGGGTCACATGATGTTAAAAACTAGGTCACTAGATCAAATATTGGAAAAACCTTGTGTACACTTTAGAGGCCATATTTTTGACCCGAGCTTGATGCAACTTTGTCAGAATGTTTGTCTTAATTATATCTTGGTCAAGTTTGAAAATGGGTCACATGGGTTTAAAAACAAGGTCACTAAGTCAAATACTTGAAAAACCTTGTGTACACTCTAGAAGCCGTATTTCTGACCCAATCTTGATGAAACTTTGTCAAAATGTTTGTCTTAATTATATCTTGGTCAAGTTCAAACATGGGTCACGTGGTATTAAAAACTAGGTCACTAGGTCAAACTTTGGAAAAAACGTGTGTACACTCTAGAGGCCATGTTTTTGACCCGATCTTAATGCAATTTTGTCAGAATATTTGTCTCAATTATAGCTTGCTAAAGTTTGAAAATGGGTCACACAGGGTCAAAAACTAGGTCACTAGGTCAAATACTTGAAAAACCTTGTGTACACTCTAGAGGCCATATTTCTGACCCGATCTTGATGAAACTTTGTCGAAATGTTGTCTTAATTATATTTTGGTCAAGTTCGAAAATGGGTCCCATGGGGTCAAAAACTAGGTCACTAGGTCAAATACTTGAAAAACCTTGTGTACACTCTAGACGCCATATTTTTGACCAGATCTTGATGAAACTTTCTCAGATTGTTTATCTGAATTATATCTTGATCAAGTTTCAAAATGGGTCACATGGGATCAAAAAACTATGTCACTAGGTCAATATTGGAATTTGCTTGTGGGCACTCCAGAGGCCACAATTTTGATCTATAGGAGAAGAGAGCTATATCTAGCTATATATATCTAAATCTATAAGAGCTGTTTTAGCCAGTAGAGCGTCCACAGGCCCTCTTGGGCCTCTTGTTTGATTAGGTATGTAAAAAAAAAAAAAAAAAAATATCCGAAATTATGTACCATCCGAACTACTATGACACTGATTTTTAACTGCCCAAAAATTTCACAAACATTCAATCGAAATACCATCAATTACAAACTTTTTAATGCATTAATGTGTTTTGAATGCCAAAAATGGTATTTTTTATCAAAGAGGAAAGAAAACACAACCCTAATAGCTTTATGTCAATAATTGTCGATCTCGAAAGTTGTGACAAACTGCCAACACGAAACCAGGCTCAATAGTCTAACTTTTTATTGTTTCAATGTGTGTATAACACATTTTAATGACTTTATTGCAAGTGTTTTCACAGTTCACATAACACATGGGAGTATTTTGTCTTGAGGATCTTGAGATCAAGTAAAATTGAATATGGGAATTTTTTTTTTTAGACAGGCCCGACGGGCTCCTTGTCTGCAAAATGAGCCTGCAAAGATTGCTGATGTCCCTTTAAACTATTTGATTTGTTTACCTTGTTGTTGTTGGTAGTAGACCTGAGCACTTCTTGACAAATTCCTTTCATCAACTTGTGTATTTATTTGTAGCAGATGCCATACTATTTCTCGAAGTACTAGGCACAATAACTACAATAGTTACGGACATTTAGTTCCCAATTTGACGTTAAAGCTCATTATCTAGGTCACGCTGTAGGCTACGCATGAGCAGCATGTTTAGCTTACTGGTTTAGAAACTGGGGCGGAAAATGTGTTAATTGATTGCTTATATTTCGTCAATGATTGTACATTTTCAAATTAATGGTTCTGAATTTATGGATAATTATCGAGTTTCTGCTGCACTATCGAATCAAATGAATTAATATTAATGAGATGTTCGACATCCAGGTAACTACGCTATTGAAACTTTCCATTCATAAAATATTTATGCGGGTATTATTGCGCATAGTTTTTCAGTACATTTTCAAAAAAGACACATATATACTGTATACAATGACATTTATTCACAATCGGTAGTTATATTATTCGTATATATAACGTTCATGTCAGTCACCTTATAAAATTAAGTTATACTTGAGGCAGTTAAAGGAACTACATTCTCAAAGTGCATTCTCGAAGTCCGAAAACTGGTGTATTAATGTGCATAATATTTTGGTAAATCTACAAAAAAAGACACGTTTATACTGTATACAATTACAATTATTTCATTATTTCACAATCAGTACTTATATTACTCGGTATACATAACGTTCATGTCAGTCACCTTATCAAATTAAGTTGTATTTGAGGCAGTTAAAGGGGACTACATTGTCGAAAACGGTAAAGCTCCTCAACCAAAAACTACATATTCAGAAATTGCAGTATACACGACTCAAAAAGAGTCAGCCATGCTCACGCATGGCGACTCAGAAACATATAGGTAACACACAAAATAACAACAACAATATGCAGTGATGACAAAATGTCATTCCCAGTTTGAAGTGCAAAGACTTTATAACAGATATCAACGAGTGTATGTCCATGTCTAAATGGTGCCTGTCAGGATGCTGTCAACTATTACACACATACCTGTGTAGCAGGTTATGCAGGAACTACATGTGACACTGGTATTAAATGGTTATTCCCAGTTCGAAGTGTAATGACTTTCTTACAGATATCAACGAGTGCAGTACCAATCCATGTCAGAATGGCGGCACCTGCGTAGATGCTGTCAACTATTACACATGTACCTGTGAAGCAGGGTATGAAGGACCCAGATGTGAGACTAGTAAGTGTGATTAAAATTGTTGACTTTTCAAAGTCAAATATAAGTGACTCTTCAAAGATTTACCCCAGCATTGCCATTGCCTCATAAAATGCTTGGACTATTTAAAATCTGGTACCTCCCCGGGGGTCAATATTTTACATAGTTCTGTAGGACATTCTTTAAAAAATCTTTTCTGAAACTGAAAGAGCTAGTGGTCTTATATTGTGCATGTACCATAAGTTTATGATCCTCTACCAAGTTTGTTCAAATGGTGATCCTGGTGTCAAATTTGGCCATTACACCAGGGGTCATTATTTATACCACAGCAAAGTTATCAGCGTTATAGTCCTTGATTAAGTTAAAACTGCTGTATTTTGCCTTGTTAACAAGATAGGACCTTCATTTTTCATCCGATCTTTACCAAACTCTACCAGATTGTTGATATTAATGAAAGCTTGGACGAATGGAAAACCAGCCAAATCAGACTGGTAACACCAGAGTTATGGTCCTGGATTTAGTTAAAAATGTATTTTGCCTCAAGATGATAGGACCTTCATTTTTCATCCGATATTGACCAAACTTTACTGGATTGTTACTATTAATGAAAGCTTAGACAAGTTTGAAAACCAACCAAATCAGGTAAGTAACAACTGAGTTATTGCCCTTGATTTATTTCAAAGATGCTGTAATTTGCCTCGTGAAGATAATAGGACCTTCATTTAGCCCGATTTCAGGGATGATCAGTCCCAAGCCTAGTTGTACATATCGTCAATGTGTTCCGGTTGATGATTTGGAAGAGTTATGGCACTGTAAAGGTTTAACTTATCCGAATTTCAGCGAAACCTTTTAGGGATGATTGGTCACCGTGTTGTGGTTGAATGATTTTTGGTGGAATTATGGCCCTTTAAAGGTTTAAATATACACATTTTGTCTAAACTAGTTCTCCGGAACCCTTGGCCGGATTTCAACGAAACCTTTTATGGATGACTGGTACCAAGCCTAGTTATGCATATCATCACCATGTTGTGGTTGAAAGATTTTTGGCAGAGTTATGTCCCTTTAAAGGTTTTAATACACAAACTTTGTCCGAACTAGTTCTACTGAACCTCTTGCCAGATTTCAGTGAAACTTGGCAAAGAAGATTATTATCAATCCTAGTTGTGCATATTTTTGCTGTGTTCCGTTCAAATGGTTTTTGGCAGAGTTATGGCCCTTTATAGGTTTTAATACAGACATTGTCCTGACTAGTCTCTTCTAAATTCCTGGCCGTATTTATGAAAATTTGGCAGGGATGATGAGTACCAAGCCTAGTTCGCGAGTTATGTGCCCTTATACATAAACTTTATCTTTAGCCAGTAGAGCATCAACAGTTTCAAGTTACTGACAAACTGGACGTAAACTTAAAGCACATAATTTATGCAATAAAGTCACGTTTGTTCTGTTGCTTTTTATTATTAGATACCCTTTATATTAAACACATGCTGCAGTTTCCGAAACCATTTTTTCCATCCAAAGGTGTATTATTACCCCTTTCAATATACTGTATATCACGCACCGGCACATGTGGCCAACAAATTATCTCCACTGAGTTGTGACGCCATCTTCTACATAGTTACCATAATGAGCAGTTGTCAAGTCATTGTAAACACGGAAGCATAAACTGATAAATAAGGAATTATTAGGGATAAAATGGTTGTGGTGTCGCATATGGGTGTGATACATATGAAAATGGAAAAGGCATGCATGCATTCCCTCTAAAGGATAAATAAGCGCCTACTTGATTCAGTGCCGTGGCAGCTCAACGTAAAATTTCTGAAGATGTGCTGAGGACATTTTACTTAGTTACTTATGATCAGTTCAAAATCTCTGAACATAGCTATTTCTTTTTTTCTTATGCAAAATAATGTAGCTCCGTCAGTGTGTACCAAAAGATCCTCTACAACAGCATCTTTGACAAGTGAAACCTTGGATGAAAATTGAAAGGGATCCGTCTCGATCATAAGTGTGCCGAACTGCTTCAGTGATGCATGTCCCGTTGGAGAAAAAATGCTCCTGCGTAATCATGTTCATTTTTGTACAGGGGTAAACATGTTTTGGCACTTTAATAGGCCCTGTCGAGGATTGCAAGTTATAAAAGACATACTGGCCTTCGACCAGCAGAGCTTATGGGATGGCGAGTTGTCCGTTGTCCTTCCTTCCGTCTGTCCATTACCTTTTGCCTCGTTAACACAATAGCGCCTTCATTTTTCATTCGATTTTGTTTAAACTTTACCAGATTGTTGAACATCATTGAAAGCTCGGATGAGTTCGAAAACCAGCTAGTCGTACCTGTAACACCGAAGTTATGGCCCTTGATTTAGTTAAAACTGCTGTATTTTGCCTTGTTAACATGATAGGACCTTCATTTTTCATCCGATCTTTACCAAACTCTACCAAATTGTTGATATTAATGAAAGCTCGGACGAATGGAAAACCAGCCAAATCAGACCGGTTACACCAGAGTTATGGCCCTTGATTTAGTTAAAAATGTATTTTGCCTCAAGATGATATGGCCTTCATTTTTCATCCGATATTGAACAAACTTTACCGGATTGTTACTATTAATAAAAGCTTGGACAAGTTTGAAAACCAACCAAATCTGATTAGTAACACCGGAGTTATTGCCCTTGATTTATTTCAAAGATGCTGTATTTTGCCTCGTGAAGATGATAGGACCTTCATTTAGCCGGATTTCAGTGAAACTTTGCAGGGATGATCAGTCCCAAGCCTAGTTGTAGATATCGTCAATGTGTTCCGGTTGAATGATTTGAAAGAGTTACGGCACTTTAAAGGTTTTAACCCTTATCCGGATTTCAGCGAAACCTTTTAGGGATGATTGGTCGCCGTGTTGTGGTTGAATGATTTTTGGTGGAGTTATGGCCCTTTAAAGGTTTAAATATACAAATTTTGTCAGAACTAGTTCTCCTGAACCCTTGGCCGGATTTCAACAAAACCTTTTAGGGATGATTGGCACCAAGCCTAGTTATGCATATCATCACCATGTTGTGGTTGAAAGATTTTTGGCAGAGTTATGTCCCTTTAAAGGTTTTAATACACAAACTTTGTCTGAACTAGTTCTAATGAATCCCTTGCCGGATTTCAATGAACCTAGTTGTGCATATCTTTGCTGTGTTCCGGTCGAATGGTTTTTGGCAGAGTTATGGCCCTTTAAAGGTTTTAATATACTAACATTGTCCAGACTAGTCTCTTATTTAACAAAATTTGTCAGGAATGATGAGTACCAAGCATAGTTGCGCATATCATCGCGAGTTATGGGCTCTTATACATAAACTTTAGAGCGTCTACAGGCCCTCTTGGGTCACTTGTTTCAAGTTACTGATAAACTGGACGTAAACTTAAAGCACATAATTTATGCAATAAAGTCACGTTTGTTCCGTTGCTTTTTATTATTAGATACCCTCTATATTAAACACATGCTGCAGTTTCCGAAACCATTTTTTCCATCCAAGGGTGTATTGTTACCCCTTTCAATATACTGTATATCACGCACTGGCACATGTGGCAAACAAATTATCTCCCCTGAGTTGTGACGCGATCTTCTACATAGTCACCATAATGAGCAGTAGTCAAGTCATTGTAAACACGGAAGCATAAACTGATAAATAAGGAATTATAAGGGATAAAATGGTTGTGGTGTCGCATATGGGTGTGATACATCATATGAAAAGGGAAGAGGCATGCATGCGTTCCCTCTAAAGGATAATTATTAGGGATAAAATGGTTGTGGTGTCGCATATGGGTGTGATACATCATATGAAAAGGGAAGAGGCATGCATGCGTTCCCTCTAAAGGATAAATAAGCGCCTACTTGATTCAATGCCGTGGCAGCATCTCCGTCAAATTCCACGTAAAAATTTCTGAAGATGTTCTCAGGACATTTTACTTAGTTACTTATGATCAGTTCAAAATCTCTGAACATAGCTATTTCTTTTTTTTCTTATGCAAAATAATGTAGCTCCGTCAGTGTGTACCAAAAGGTCCTCTACAACAGCATCTTCGACAAGTAAAACCTTGAATGAAAATTGAAAGGGATCCGTCTCGATCATAAGTGTGCCAAACTGCTTCAGTTGATGCATGTCCCGTTGGAGAAAAAATGCTCCTGCGTAATCATGTTCATTTTTGTACAGGGGTAAACATGTTTTGGCACTTTAATAGGCCCTGTCGAGGATTGCAAGTTATAAAAGACATACTGGCCTTTGGCCATCAGCGCTTATGGGATGGCGAGTTGTCCGTCGTACTTCCGTCCGTCCATTACCTTCTGCCTCGTTAACACAATAGCGCCTTCATTTTTCATTCGATCTTGTTTAAACTTTACCAGATTGTTGATATCATTGAAAGCTCGGATGAGTTCGAAAACCAGCTAGTTCATACCTGTAACACCGGAGTTATGGCCCTTGATTTAGTTAAAACTGGTATATTTTGCCTCGTTAACACAATAGGGCCTTAATTTTCCTCCTATCTTTACCAAACTCTACCAGATTGTTGATATCAGTGAAAGCTCAGACGAGTTTGGAAACCAGCCAGATCAGACTATTTACACCAGAGTTATGGCCCTTGATTTTCTGAGATTTGTTATTTGATATTTTTCAAACTTTTTCAAACTTTACCAGATTGTTGATATCAACGAAAGCTCAGACGAGTTCGAAAACCAGCTAAATCAGACAAATAACGCCAGAGTTTTTTTTTTAATATGCAATATGCTATGGTCAAACTCATGGTTTCCGCTCAATAACTTTTGTTAGGAATGAGGTATTGCAATGAAACTTGCAGGATATGTAGCTTTTATGGAATGGAAGGTTGGGGTTGCATTTGGGGCCACCGGGGTCAAGGTCGCTGTTACTAAAAATAGAAAAAATTATGTCAGTCTTATACAACAATTGTATTGACTTTAACGCCAACAATTGTTGCAATGTTATGTGTCGCTAACCTCTCAAATTATATTCACGGCGAAGATAAATTCTGTCGCTAGTCCATCTTACTATGATATGTATCTCATATGTATAGTTAGTCTCAGTTATGCAATGGACAATATAATACCATTTAAAAATTCTAACTTTTTAATGCTAGACAATATAATACCATTTAAACTGACTTTAAATTACTGGATATACTTGCAAATACGAAAATTGTGTAAAGCGCATATCTTTATTTTATTTCAAAATATATGTTGTGGTTACATCAAATATTGACTATAATATTCATATATATTATATAAGATAAAAATGATATGTCATGTTTATATTAATTGTTTATCTTTTTGAACCAACAATAATCTATAAAGTTTGAGCTCTCACCTAAAATAGATCCTATTACATTTGTTGCTTCAGCTTGCCGATGACATATTATCAAAACCATTTTTAGCTTGACTATTCGAAGAATAAGAGAGCTTATATATTCACCCCGGCGTCGGCGTCCCACATCAAGGTTTGCGTGTAAGCTGTGTTGTGTTTACAAGTCTATATCTCTTACATTTCTTATCCTAGCCTAACCAAATTTGGCCATGGGCTTCCTTATAGCTTTATCTTAATTACTGCTTCAGTAATTTTGGTTCCTATAACCTCTGGGCTCCCATGGAACCCAAATTCTGATAGACCTTAAAATGTGTCTCATTTCACATCAAATTGTGCGTGTAAGCTGTGTTTACAGGTCTTGGGACTCTATGATTGTACCTACTGAAACCCCAACTAAGGGAGGTGGGTGCATGAGCTTTCATCCCTCGGGTTTTCTGGTTGTACCCTAGATTTGTTTTCTCTTTAGCTGCAACTACTATGGTTGTTCAGTACGATTCTGGATACATCCTGAGATGGTTATTATTTTGTATGTGTTTCTTTAGTTAGTTTCTCTGGATGTGGACTTTATTGTTAGAGAATTCCTTTTGATGGGATGTAGTTTTGTTTACACAGTCTATTTGAGCGCTTTCATTGTATTATCAAGTCCTTGTTTGTGGAACAGTGCGGACCTACGTTGCCATTGCGTTCGGACGTTGTGGTTTCTATAGGACCCTATAACTCATTTTTGAATATAAAAAAAAATGTATAAGTAGTAACTTGGGTTCCTAATTATTTTTTTGGTATGATCCTAAGCCATGTCAGAACACATTGCATAAACTGTTGATTGCTAAATTAATTTTGAGACGGATGCTGCTTAACTGCCCAGAAGCATAAAGGTTGCTCATTTAAAAACAAACCTTGTCATTAATAAATGCATCGAACATTACACAAAGTGTTGATGACAAATATTTAGTGCCTGCTAATTACTGCAAGTAATGGTTATTATGAAGTGTAATGATTTTAATCGTTAACACATCTAATGTTGCTTGGAACATATCGCTGTCATGTAGTTATCAACATTTGCAAAGTTTGAAAGCTCTTAGGCATCTGGTGTTGGAGAAATGGACTTAATAGATGTAAGTGTGTATGAAGTTTGAAAACTGTACGGCTTTTGGTATCTGACAAATTGACTTAATAAAGAACTTGAATGTAAATACGGGACGTACGGATATTCGGACGTACAGATGTGACGTACATCCGGACGGACAAGGGTAACACTATATGCCTGCACCATTTTCGTGGCGGGGCATAAAAAACATTTGTGTGGTCGTGATGACGGGGTGGGGGATGGTTGGGGAATGGGTGGGTGGGGCGCACGCGTGGGTGCAACATAGCTATATGTGTAGAATTTTTCAACTAAAACAACAAAGAAATACGTAAAGAATGCGGGTTTCAGGTGGGTGGTGAGAAGGGTCGGGATGGTGTGGGGGCGGTAAAGGTCTGTTGGAGTGGGGTGGGGGGAAGGGGAGCCTATGCCCCAATATGGGTAAAGCATAAGGAAAAATACAAAAACATAGCTATGTGTAAGAATTAACCAAAACAACAGAGAAATATGTAAAAAAGAAAAAAAATGGTTTCGGGTTTGTGGGGGCGAGTGGGAGGCAGCCTATGTCCAAATATGGGTAAAGTATGAATAAGATGAATAATGAATAATGAATTTGGGTGACATAAGTAAAATATTTTAAGAGATATATACAACAGCTTATACGCAAACCTTGATCTGCCTTTATTGTACATTTTATGGGCCATCACAATTTGGGTTCCATGGGAGCCCAGAATTTGTAGAAGACTAAATTAGTTCTGCAAACTTTTACAACATACTATAAGGAAACCAATTCCCAAATTTAGATGAGCTAAGACAAGAAATATAAGACCTTACACGCAAAATTTGATGTGAAATGAGACACTTTTTAAGGTCTATCATAATTTGTGTTCCATGGGAGCCCAGGGGTTATAGGAAGCAAAAATTACTGAAGCAGCCCTTAAGATAATGCTATAAGGAAGCACATAGCCCAATTTTGTTAGGCTAAATTCCGTACGAAACATTCCACCCGGAAATGAGACGTAATAAAATAATTAAATACGCCTGTACTTTGAAGATTATTCTATTTAATCTACTAAGGAATTCAAGGCGTACTCTTCACGTAAACCAGACGTAAACAGAGCCGAAATATGTAAATTAGCCGTAAAATAGTACAGGCGTAAAATAGTACGTGCAAAAAAGTACGTGTGGACAAAAAGTACGTGTGGAAAAAAAGTACCTGCCAAAAAGTACGTGTGAATTATTATTACACCTGGAAACTTGACGTAAACTGGACGTTAAAAGAGCCGAAATATGTAAATTAGACGTAAAAAAGTACGTGTGACAAAAAATATGTGTGGACAAAGAAGTACGTTTGGACAAAAAAGTCCGCCTGGAAAGAGTACCATTACCAGTCATGTCCGAGACGTAATAAATACTCGGACGTACTTTTATACGGCTAGGAAACCTTGACCTTTCAAATGTGCCTGAAATGTGGTGCACAAATATGTAATCATGGATACAAATCATACAGCATAAAGCTTTGAGCCCAAGACATTCACTCATAAGTGAATTATTCCTATAACTGAGCCACAAAAAGGAATTGCTATTTAAAGCATTTTCTTGCGACTAAGCATTTCTAGCCATCCAGCTTAATTTAAGAGTTTATGTGAGCATTGAAGTTGTCAGAAAGTAACAAAAACAGTAATTTAATTTATAAAAGTTTAATTAAAAATAAGCCATTTTCGTGTTCAGTAAGCATTAAAGGTTAAATGTTCAAGAATTGTCTTTTTTGGTTGATCTCATAACTGAACTAAACAAAACAAATGTCACATAAAGGTGCTTCCCAAACTTCTAAGGATTGAAGCTGCCCTGTAGTATTAAACATAAGTTGCAGTATAACTGTCAATTTAAAAAAAAACTCTGGCAACTTCATTATGTAATTTTGTGTCCTTCACTTTTTCGCTAATTTCTTTTTCGCGTATCCAATTGCCTCCGTAACAGCAACATTCATTCCGCTTCCCTCAACTAAAGGTAAACCAGATGCCCTCATCCAGCCCAAAGTGTATTCTGAAAAATTGAAAAATAAAGTAGATTATCATTAGATATAAATAAATCTTGAATATGACAATCAATCATCCTTTACATAAACACATCTTTGTTTTTAAACAAAACATGAAAAATAATAAACATTTTCTGAAGAAAAATTATACTTTGTTAGAAAAAGAATTTCCTCAGCAAATGAAATCTAGCAATTTAATTTATTAAATTTTTAGAAGATTGCTTGAATGTACATTCTCTGTTTTGTTTATAATTCTTAAGGCGGGCATAAGAGAAGGAAACTGATGCCATTTTTTGATTAATACCCTATTCTCTACTAAATGCTTTAATACCTTAAATATGTTCATCAATAAGCTCTTCTACAAACAGTTCGACAATGCCCCCGGCCTAATCCGTTTGATGGTGAAGTAAATTGGACTGTTCTGTGTATCGGAGTCGATTCCACTAGTATGTGAAATAATCATAATAATTTCTGTAGTACGAGTAAACCAGCATTCCCGGATTTCTATGTTTACTGCTTCTCTCTGTGGTGGCTCGAAATTACCCATACAATGTCTTAAGCTGTTTAACAATTCATTCAGCAAGTAATATTAATGTTTAGGCAAGCCATAACAAATGAATGGCTGTTTCTATGTGAACTCGTTTCTTTGTGAACTCTTCAAGAAAGGCTCATTTTGGTAGCAGTTCTGTGTTTGTTTGTTTATAGTGTTTTTTTTGGAATATTTTTCAATTGTGTGATTTTGAAATATATTAATGATTTTTTTTTAATCCTTTCCACACACTTGTGAGAGTTCAGAGTTAGGAAACAGAAAGTCATTGTTTAAGGTTTGCCGAAGATGATTAAGAGGACAAATCTAATACCTTTTATTGCCTGTATCTTTATTGTGTCAAGGACTGGCCTATGATCGCCTGCTTTCTGATGCCCCAATCCCTGTCCTCGTAATTGGGCCAATTCCTCAAAAGAAAAGAGTGCGTAAATGAGCTTCAGACACAAGGTGTATCCTGGATTTTTGTCTAGCTTCTTTCGGGCTGCTTGCTGTGCCTTTATGAGGTCTTCTCTCCTTACCATTACAGAATAGAAATCAACTTATTTAACCATACCCTGAAATAAAACAAAATGTTCATGAGAATTACTAGTTATAATAGCGACTAAATAATATATAAAATTAATATATAATAATTTGTATAAATGTTGCTAGTACACTCAATTTTGTTTTACAGTGGGCAAACTGGTTGTTCTTCCTTCCCGCCTAATTGACTGTAAAGAAATCTCATTTGGGTACTTTAAATAAATACTGATAAAGGTGGTCCTTTGGGAGCAACAAACACAATTAAGAGAATAAAGCAGCAGACTCGGTTTTATTGTCTGGTCATGAAAAGTAATGAAAGAAGCAACACCTCTCACGCCCCCTATATTGGGCTCGTTGGTCCCAAATTACCACTAAAAATAACACTGCTGAATGTGACGGGGAGACTTTTTCGGTTTAGTTGGTAGCATTCTAACAAAAACAATATTGTTAGCATGTAAATGGCTATAGTGCAAGCACAAAAAACTTTTTTTTAACCTCACCTCATTAGAAGTTGACTGTTGAGAGGCGGAAGTTGCGGCAGAAGTTGAATGTTGACCACCGCTGGAAGTTGAAGCTTCATCAGAGCTGGTAGTTGCTGTTGAGGATCTTGCATGGAACAGAGATTTTCTTGGTGATCTTCTCAAAGTTGTCTGAGTTGGTTGGGCCATATTGCATTGAGCTAATGTATGGGTTGTGTTCTGTGCGAGCATGCTCTGAGCTGCTGTATGTGATGGTGTATGTTGTGTGCTCTGTACTGGTGTTTGAATGGTGCTGTGTGCTGGTGTGCTCAGAGTTAGTGTTTGAGGCGTGCTCTGTACTGGTGTATATTGGTAGCTTTGTGCAGGTGTGCTCTGAGCTAGTGTTTGAGGCATACTCAGTACTGGTGTGCTCTGAGTGAATGTTTCAGGAATTACCCGAGATGTTGTGCTTTGACATTTTTATTTTAAATTTAAACGGCTTGTTGGATTTCTACGAAATTTGGCTGGGAGCCTCATTATGATGTCTAGTTGTGCAAAGCGCGGTATATCAATGAAATCTTGGACAATTTCAAAAACCAGCTAGATCTTGTTAGTAATAACAGAGTTATGGCCCTTGATTTGTTGAAAAATGCTATATTGTATTTTCCTTTGTTAAATCTATAGGAGAAGAGAGCTATATTTAGCTATATCTATCTAAATCTATAAGAGCTGTTTTAGCCAGTAGAGCGTCCACAGGCCCTGTTGGGCCTCTTGTTTAAATTTTTATTATTTTATAATCTCATTCATAGAAGGAAGTGGGACAATTAAAAAATACCCATGCCAGATTAGACACACCAGACTTATTGCCCATGATTACCAGGTGAGCGATCTAGAGCCATTCTGGCCATCTTGTTATGAAATTTCATTCATAGAAGAAAGTGGGACAAATTAAAAAATACCCATGCCAGACTAGACACAGCAGACTTATTTCCCATGATTACCAGGTAGGCGATCTAAGGCAGTCATATGATAGCCCTGTTGTTTTTGCAATGTTTTGTTTTTGCAATGTTTTAAAAGAAGTACTGATGGGAATTTTATGTGGACAACCCTTGATATAAGAGCCGTTTCAGCCAGTAGAGCGCCCACAATCCCTTCTTGGGCCTCTTGTTTATATCTCAGCATTGCCATGTGCAATTATTATAAAACTTGGACAGTAAGTTGGGTAACTAGGTTTTAAACATTAAAGCATCCTCCCACTCCCAAAAAAAACAATCTATTTAGAAAAGCTCTATAGCCCATTTCACCAGTACTTCGGCGAACTCCGTACAGTGTTCGGAATTTCAGTCACGTGGCGCAAAGTCACATGACTTCAAGAACTAATCAGATGCTGGCAGGCAGAAAGTATCAACTATGGCGGACTCTGTGGCACCAGCTTCCAATTGTCAACCTGTTTCATCCTCATATATTGAGTTGAAGAATGCGTATTCGAGCGCTAAAATACCACAACCTTTGGTATTATTCAACATAGGAACCATATTGACGTATTTCTTGGAAACCAGAGCAGATTTCAAGGCAATAAGAGCGAATAGTTTTGAACTGTTTACTTCGGGACACGTGAACGTAAGTTGGAACCGGTGTAGCGATAGAAAATGCCTTTCTTCCGTTCTAAAATTATATCGAATAAACGCTCTTTAATTTATGTTTTTGTACGGTACAATGCAAATTAATAACATATATTTGACGTGCGGTCAAGTGATAATTATTTACTTTATGTTTCTTACTCCGTGGCCAAAAGCCGTAGCGTTGGCATAAACAGGGTGGGTGGGGTGTTTTTACTTTTTTTAAAAATACGATTGATACGGCTGTACACCACCATAGTGTCTGTGTTTTAATTTCATAGATATCAATACTTCTGGCGTGGAAGAACTGGTCCTAATTTTGGTGATGACCAGTCCACATTTGTTTTACTTCATTACTTTTATTATTTCCTTTTTTTTTTAGAAGTTATTAAAATTAGAAAACAAAATATTGTGTTTACATGTTTAAATTAAAAAAAACATATATTCTCTCATTGCAGAGCATCTCGTTGAGACAAGATGAAGTGGCCAAGAAGGTTATCATAGTTGCCCAGTGCCTGGCACAAATGAGACAGCAGACATACAAATTGGTGTTGATTCTGAATGATCAAGGGGACATCATTCATGCCAGCTGTGGTTGTCCTGCTGGTTCGGGTCCAAACTGTACATGCAAGCATGTTGCTGCCCTATGCTATGCACTTGAAGATTTCAATAAGATCTTTGTGCTACCAGAGGACATTCCATCTTGCACAGGTATATTAAATTAAATAACGGTTACGTTGTCTGCCACATTTTAAGTTTCATATATTTTTGACCATTTTGTTGAACTTGATTTAAAGAAACTAAACCGCCAAATGTATATATACCGGTTAAAAGTATTGTTTGTTCAGTGGTTCTTAAAATACCCATAACTGAATGTGCGTAAAATGAATTATAAGTAGCTCTTAATTCGACACTCCATATGACTGGTTAAAGCCGGTTATGTTGTGTCTTATCAAGTTTGGATTCTCAAAATATTTAAGTTATATATATACCTTGTGGTCAGTAGGTTGAGAAACGGTGTACATACAATGTAAAATGTGGCTGTTGTTGGCGTGATAGCTACTTTAAACTTAATTTAACAGATTGCTATATCTTTTAATGAAATGGCAAGCACCATCATTTTTTTTGTTTTAAACTCTTTTTGTTTTATATCTAGTTTAAGTAAAATATGTTTTTTTTGTTTTTTGTAGACAAACTAGAAGCTTGGAACAAACCGAGGGAAACAAAGCTGCCGGCTGCTCCTGTATATGACATTGACTTTGAAAGAAAACGGTTCGGGAAAATAAGAAAGGAAAAAAGAACACTGAAGGGAAATCCGCCAGATTATTACCAGTTAAACCTTGTTTGCGAGTCCGACAAAACTGCAGCTCAGACTTTTATTTCTGAGCTGCAACAGTGGAGAACCACTTCTCAAAAAGGACTTCTCATGACCACTGTAGTTTGTGGAACAGATCCAGTGGAACATGAATATATGGCTCAGTTCCATAACAAGATAGAGGAGATTTGTAAATCGGCTAGTGATACACAAATAGTAGATCTAAAATCAGCTATCAAAGTTAACGAAACAGAGCAGGCTCTTATTCAAACGCATACTTTATTACAAAGTAGAACTTCCGATTGGTTTTCTTTAAGAAAATTTAGAATAACGGGGTCTTTAGTTAGCCGTGTGTGCAACTTTTACACATTCAAAAAATCCAATCCTGAAAAAATCACGAATTCCATTTTTCATCTGCAGCAATGAAATATGGGTTAGAATTTGAGCCTGTAATTTTGGAACTCTATGAATTGGAAAAGGCAAAGGAAGGTAATGCCATTACTTTACAAAAATTGAGACTAATGATCGACACCGAGCATGGTTTTCTTGCTGCATCTCCAGACTGTGGTGTGAAAGAGAATGGGTCACTTGTCGGTATAGTGGAATGTAAAACTGCTGTGAAATGGAGCAAGAAAACTGTGTCTGAATGTGTTAAAGAAATAACATACCCATTAAAATCTGTCTCTATAAACCAAAATGAAAATGTAAGCACTCAGATAAAGCTCAAACCAAATCATGCTTGGTACCACCAAATTCAGCTGCAGTTGTTTGTATGTAGGTCTTTTTCAAGATACTGTGATCTGGTCTTGTTACACCCAGAGTCTAGTAGTTTTCATTGCCAAAGGTTCGAGTTAAATCAGGTATGGGTAACAAAGTTTTTGCCCAAATTTGAGGACTTTTTCAACCGTTACATGGCCCCGAAAATTGTTTTGAAGTACAAGTAAATCCAAAGATACTTATTATTTGGTTTAGGTTGTCACTTCATTGTAACATACATGCAGAGGTCATGTTATTCTCATTGTTATTCTCACTGTTATTCTCACAGGTCTTATTTTCAGTTAAACAATTTAAACCTGTGCTATTACAATGAGAATTGTCAGTAACCATGCTACAAGTGGTCGATAGTGAAGAAGAATAAAGAATCAAGACATTCTATTTTAGAGTAGTATTTTAATTACTATTTTTATTTTTTTACCACAACATTTTATAAGAGAAAAATGTTATTCTAAAGGGACACACCGCATACATGCATTCAATAATGAACAGGCAAGAATGTAAGATCCTGTTTAATGTGATCAAGCTAAAAACTGATTTGCAAAAATACATGAACTTAACAGGTCTATGAACAGGTTTTAAATAAAATTGTGGTGTGCCCCTTTATTAAATAAAATGAAATCTCTAGGCATGTTTTAATTAAATAACATGGCTTCCAAGCGTGCAGAGTGCAATACATTGGTGATATATATTGCAAGGCACTAGTATAAAAACTATTCAAACGGGTAAATTGACAATTTTAGAACTTGTGTTTTATCAGTTTTTAATAAAGTCAGAAAAACAATAACGTGGCTCCAGCGTAAATGGAGTTTCTACAATAGAATTTGCAGCAACTCTGCAGTTCAGGGTGAGAAGGATCTAGGCCCATTTTCCATATTTTATCTCGATGTACATGGAAGATGAGCCTGGCATGTTCATGCCTTTTAGGCGCCATATAACCTTTTCATGTGTTGGTGCGCCTTTAAACCCCAATTCAATTCAATAAAGTCAGAAGTATGTTATTTGTTATTCTAACACAACCTCCGCAGTCTTTCATATACACAAAGAAGAGAGACAGCTTTATGTTATTCTACGATAAAATACAGCTGTTCCATTAATTCCCCGCGTATATTTCATCCGTTGGAATCGCCATGTTACATGACGTCACTTGGTAAATATACGTCACGAAGACAAACTCGACAGTAATTTTAATGAAATGTTAATTACAACAAACGCCATGCTCCCAAACCGTGCACACCCCCGATATAATATTAATAAGCATCTTCAACAAGGTGAGAACGTTTGACGTCATACAGCGCAAGTTATATGACAGAAGCAATGACTTAATTGTTTGTCACGTGACTAACAGTGTATTGAAAAGCAGAACTTTGCATACGGGGCGCCCAATGGAACAGCCTGTAAACATAGCAGCCTGATTACCTTGACGTCCGAGATAATATATAGTGCCCCCAAAATAGCGTAAACAGTGGGGTTATTGTTGTGTTAGAATCGAAATAATAAATACGTACCTGTATTTTATCGGTGAATAAAATACAGTTAGTCGTTCGGATGTGAGTAATTAATTACTACGCATCCAAACTCCTAACTGTATTTTATTCACCGATAAACACAGGTACGTATTTATTATTTCTTAACTGTTGATGATTGCACAAAGTATGACTATTACAATTATATTTAAATATCTGAACCGATTTTATTTTGACTTTGACTATAATTCACACCCCAGTCCCTTCCCATCCAACTACTGTTTTCAGTCTTGGGTTTCATTTTCTGCGATGTTCTCTGCACCTTTGTTTGTTCTTATGAGTGGCACTAAGTTTGCTAAAAATCCACAAACAAACCCAATTTCATTCATAATTGGCAAGCTCAAAATGGGTATTTTTTTCTGCTTTAAAAATGCAAATGTACTTAAACGTGCATTGAAGTTTTCAACGGTTATTCTAGACCTAGCAATTAATCGTCCAAAATCACGATCTTGGGATTGAAACTGTCCACTTTTTTCACACAGAAACGGAGGCCTATACAGTTTAATTCCTTTGCCCTGTATCAAATCTCTAATCAGAAATCCCTTATCTACCATTAAACCATCGCCAGACTGAAAAAAAAGTATGATAATGGACCTTTGGAAACGACCGAGCACGACACATACGAAATATTGCAGTCTCGGTTTGATTGAGACTGTTCATGAGCGGTAGTGAAATATGCTGGCTAACGCTCACGCCCTCTAGCCCCGGGTTGAGCAGAACTCAATATTCATAAAATCAACAGTACACAATTGAAGTCTCTCTGCAATATCACTTTGTCCAAATATTTCCTTATCGGATGAATTGCCCCCATAAACATCTGAGCAATGAATTAATGCACCATTTGGTGCTGTAGTATACACTTCTCAAAACTGCTAACTACACCGCTCACGTTTTATACACTTTTCAAAACAGCCAACTACACCGATTTAAAATATGAATAATTTTGTTAATATCATTATTTCATAGTTGTTTGTAATTAAATAAACAAATAACACAAATCTGCACTATATGAGACAAATTTTTATTTTATTGAAAAACATTCAACCCATCGATATATATAACCCAAAACGTGAGCAGTGTAGTTAGCAGTTTTGAGAAGTGTACATTACTTTGACAGTATTTGGCAATTTTTGTAATGGGAAAACATTTGTTTGCCCGACACCGGACCTCTTGGAACCTGTGTACTAAATTCTACACAGTCGGCAATAGCTACCAGATCAGGAAAATGCTTCTTGGTTGAAAGTGGCATATGCTGCTCTATTTTTTCTTTGGATGGCCATATTTTTATAATTTTAAATTTGCGGTACATTCTGCGAATCCAGTATTTGAAAATTTCCGATATTCGACCAGTCGAAATCTCGAAGTCGGATGCAAGAACAGAATCTATTGGGTTTCTTTTCAATTTATACAGTACAAGTAGCAACTGATCTTCAGAACTTATATGAGAAAAAACTTTGTCTGGATCACTATCATGATCATTGATTTCACAGTTATTTTCTGAACAACTACTTGTTAAATATTTGTGCAAAATTTGAAACAAGTTATAATCTTCAATACCAGTGTATTTCTTTAATTCTTTGTCAGAACTTTTGATCAAAATTATTTTTGAAATTGAAACTTGAACCGATTTTTCACAGGTATCTATCTTTATTGTTTGGGTGTCTTTGCTAGATGTTTGCACAACAATACTAGATGGTAAATCTGTTTGTGAAGATGCTCCCAGCTGAATTTCGGTATTTGACTTTGCTGACTTTTTTTGCTTTGGTGTCATTTGAGTGAATTTCTGAATTGGGGGAGTCTGCTGAATTGATTTTGTCTTGAAACTTATTTTACTTTGTTTTGGTGTTACTTGTGATGATGAATCAAATAGTTTTCTTTTTCTGCTTGTAGGACGTGGTGTTGAGGCTTGTTCTAGTCTTGATGTTTGAGGTGACACTGGTGTTGTTCAGTTGACGTTTGTTCTGTCGATGTCTGTTCTATTGTTGTTTGTTCCATCGCTGTTTGTTTTGTTGCTGCCTGTTCTATTGTTGTTTGTTCCGTCGCTGTTTGTCCTGTTGCTGTTTGTTCTGTTGTGGTATTAACAAATACTGTATTATCTAAAGTTGTTTCTGCTGTTATAAGTATTTCCGCATCTGCAGGTTTCCAATCATGAAAATATTCATCTGTAAATAAAGGGGTTATTTATGAACAAGTCTGAAATAAAGGTCACAGTCAATGTGACGTTATTCATTAATATTAAATAATAATCTTCAGGAGACATAACAATTTTGCAGAATTTTCATAATCAAATGCACGCTTCCTGTCTGATGGACACCCAGTTTGACTAGCTTCTGTGAACAAGTTTTATAAGAAGAGAAAAGTTAACTGACAGACGGAATGTGAAGTTGCATTAATTATTTGACATTTCCTTAGATGGACTTGTCAAAATGAAAACAAGCCAATTTAGAAAAATCCTACCTTTGTGTGGAAGCATGAGCTTTTCATGTTACTAAATGCTTGCAGCATATTTATGATTACAATGTTGAGAATAATATGACGACAATTATTTTTTACCATTGCTGTCTGATTTCTCTTTCTGTATGGCCTGGCTGATATGAAATAGTCCAGCTGCAGCTTCTCTCCTTTGAAATTCTGAGGGGGGAAAAAAAGATGTATATTCCTTCAAACTACACATTTTTACATGTATTCAGTGGATTTAATATTAGCATGCTACACACCTAGCCCGGTCACACCATAGAATTCATGGAAAAATAATATCATTACCCTCTTGTCTGACGTCAACATAATTATAAAGTGGAGCGATAAAACTGGAAGGCTTGATCATGTTATGTCAGTATCATGTGATACAGGGTGATCTGACTACTATGAATAGATAATTGTTTTACATGGATGCAGATTCAGCTACACAATTGTACGTGGATGCAGATTCAGCTATACAAGACGTGAGTTAACGTTCAAATTCCAACAGAAGTTCTGTTGGCAACCAGTACTAGGAGCAAAATTATTGACATTCAGATTCTTTCTTTTTTTTTATGTTGTTTTTAGAGAATAGTGACCATGTGACAGTCTCTGGATATATTTTTATATTTAACCTTCCCCCTGTCCACGTAGCATATCTAAATCATATTGTATGATGTTTTGATGAGCTGTTCAAACAACAATACTAAGTAGGACAGAAGTACTGATGTAGTTTTTACTGCAACACCGTTTTTATTGTTTCGGCATTTCATTAGTTTTACAACTATCTTTTCGGCATTTCATTAGTTTTAAAACTATTTTAGCAAACATTCTCATATTCTACTACACACCTGGGATGTTTAAAGTTGGAACAGCTGTCGATATCTTGCCTTTATCACCTTCAAAATGTAAGGAACACATTCTTAAATGTCTGAAGCGCACCATGCTGGCTCCGTCGATTTCGTTTTCCGGCTTTCCAGCACGAATCAGCCATTGTCTGCTTAAAGATTCATTTTTCCAAGGCAAGCGATGAAACGATATCGGTTGTCCACTTGTTTGTCGACTTTTACAACCTTTTACAACACATGTAGTTGGCATATTTTACGGTTTTCGATGTTGTATCAAGCTACGCAGATGGGCGCCGCCATGTTGTCATTATCGTGAATATTTAATGAGCCTACCAGCCGTTGGTTGGTCGATATATTTAGTTACTCGGGATAACTCGATATTCTCCGTGATAGCTCGGAAAAGTTCGGGGTGAAATGGGCTATTAAATAGTTTCACCAAACACACAGGCACTCATCTTTCACATGTTGGAAAACCTTTTTAATCTATTTTTTTCATGTGTTAAAACACTATGAGTGTAAAATATCAAATAAAAAAAAATCTTCTACATATAATATTCTGAGCAGATGTTTGCGACGTCAAATCAGAAAGAAAAAACAAAACATAAAACAAGAAAATAGATCTAATATAAAAAATGTATTGGTGGGTGTGGGTGGGTGGGGGGGGGGGGGGGGGGGAAGAAACTGGCTAGCCAATTCTTTCCCCGGGGGAACTTTCAACTAGTGGGGGGGGGGAAGAATTGGCTAGCCAGTTTCTTCCCCGGTGGGGGGAAACTTTCAACTATGGGGAAAGAATTAGCTAGCTAGTTTCTTCCCCGGAGAAAGAATTGGCTAGCTTATTCTTTCCCCGGGGAAACTTTCAGCAGAGGGGAAATAATTGGCTGTAATACACCGGCTTTAACGCCACGAGGCGTTTCTCTCTTTTTTTTACATATATCTGTGTTGTTTTGTTTTATCAAATCTACACCTGTACCAATGATGCTCACCCCCGCTCTGCTCCCCATTGGTTTATGGGCTCCCCTCACATGGAGGACAGGCGGAGGGGAATTGTTTTTATTTTATCTTCCATTATTTGGATATTAAAATTTGAACGCAATCCTTTACATATAAAACAATTTAGATTAAATTCAGATACACAGATGAAATATCAATAAAAAAAAACTGAAATGAGGCCACAATAAAAGTTGCAAGATATCCCCTCCCTCCCCAACTTGCCTTTCGACCACAAATTTCTTTAAAATGACCGCAATTTTGGATTAAACTGATAAAAATCAAAAAAAAAAAATTAACACCCTGCCACAAATTTTACTTTAATTTGTATGAGATTCTAAATATAATTTTGTATCAGCCCGAGGTTCTATACCCGGCCCCTAACCCCACCTCCACATTGTTTTAGCCTTGTTTTCTGATGGTATATACTGGCTATATAATTTATTTTTCTCTATTACGTGGTCTCGCCTTAATTCCATTAAGCGATGGGAAAGCTTAGACTAGCAGGATTTTATAACGGATATTTCGACAATAAAACATGTTTAAAAACAGTTGTTACTGAAAAAATGTGACAACCTGTTTAAAATTACCTATTAAATGTTTTAATTGTACAATTTGCAAACTGTTAAAGCCGAAAATAAGGTTTTATTTCAGACCCCAGCCAACCCCATTTTCTCTTCTTGGAGAAGGGGTTGAATTGGGTACGAAAGTTAATACTCGGACCACGTAATGCTGAAAAATCAAATAGTCGAGCTGCGCTGTTCTCCGACAGCTCTTGTTAAAAAACAAGTTTGTAGAGACTACTTCTTGAAAACTAAAATGATATTGATATGGGACTTTTTCTAAAATGATCAGCAAGACATGATGTTGGTCCTTGTCGAAAATCGTTTTGATCCGTCATTAAACATGGCTGCCCGGCAGAGTTATACAGTAAAAACTTGTAGCGACTACTCCCCTCATGAAACTTCACAGGAATGTTGTTCTTGATATCTAATCATACCCTCCGCAAAGTGGGGGTATACTGGAATCACATTGTCCGTCCGTCCGTCCGTCCGTCTCTCCGTAGACGCAAATCTTGTCCGGACTATTTCTCAATAACTCCTCCTTAGAATTTCCCAAAACTTGCTAGGAAGTATCAATATTGAGTGTACATGGGCATACTATGATGACGTTCCGGTTCGATAATTTTCCACTGAGTTATGGCCCTTTGTAGTTTTAATATCTGTCCGTAGACACAATTCTTGTCCGGACTATTTCTCAATAACTCCTTAGAATTTTGCGAAACTTGCTAGAAAGTATCAATATTGAGTGGACATGCGCATATTATCATGACGTTCCGGTTTGATAATTTTCCACTGAGTTATGGCCCTTTGTATTTCTAATATATATATATATATATATATATATTTAATACGAAATTCTTGTCCTGGCTATTTCTCTAAAACTCGTTGTTAGAATTTAGTGAAACTTGCTAGGAAGTATCAATATCAAGTGGAGACATTCCGGTTCAATAATTTCCCACTGAGTTATGGCCCTTTGTATTTTTAGATCACCTGAGCCGAAGGCTCAAGGTGATCTATTGGGATCACTCTGCGTCCGTCGTCCGTCGTCGTCCGTCCGTCGTCCGTCGTCGTCGTTAACTTTTCTTCAAACAACTTCTCCTCAAAAACCTCCAAACTTCACATGGATGATCTTTAGATGAATGCTTTTTAGACTTGTTAAAATTAGGTCAGCGCGACATCCAAGATGGCCACCATAACTATATATGGTCAAAACCTTAAAATATCTTCTCCAGAACCGCTGGACAGATTTCAACAGTTTTTTTTTAAAATGATCGCCAACCCCTAGACTATCAAGTTTGTTCAAATGAAGTCCCCGGGGTCAAAAATGGCCGTTCCCCGTGGATCCAAAGTTTGTTTATTGAGATTTTGCATGTTTTTCATATAGACATATAGGAAAAAACTTTTAAAAAATCTTCTTCTCTGAAACCACAAGGCACAGAGCTCTCATGTATTACGTGTAGCATCAGTTTATTGTCTGTGGAACGTCGGTGGTTCTACCCAGGTGCCCGCCCGTGCACGAAAATTGCCCGGAGGGGCACCTGGGGTCTTCCTCCACCAGTGGAAGCTGGAAAGTCGCCATATGACCTTAGCTGTTGGTGCGACTATAAAATCCAATTCAATTCAATTCAATTCAGTTTATTGTCCTCTACTAAGTTTGTCCAAATGGCGACCCTGGGGTCAAATTTGTCCCCACCCCGGGGGTCACAGTTTTACATAGACTTATACAGGATTTTTTTTTTTTTAAATCTTCTTCTCGGAAACTACAACTGCTAGAGGTTTGATATTTTGCATTTACTATAAGCTTATGGTCCTTTACTTAGTTTGTTCAAATGGTGACCCTCGGGTCATATTTGGCCCCGCCCCAAGGGTCACATGTTTTACCTAGACATGTACAGGGAAAAACTTAAAAAATCTTCTTCTCTGAAACTGCAGGAGCCAGAGGTTTAATATTTTGCAATTGCTATAAGCTTATCTCTACCTGAAGTTTGTTCAAATGGTGACCCAGGTGTCACATTTGGCCCCGCCCCGGGGGTCACAATTTTACATAGGCTTGTACAGGGAAAAACTGAAAAAAAATCTTCTTCTCTGGAACCACATGGCACGGAGCTCTCATGTATTAAATGTAGCATCAGCTTATGGTCCTCTACTTAGTTTGTTCAAATCGTGACCCTGGGGTCAAATTTGTCCCCACCCCGGGGGTCACAGTTTTACATGGACTTATATAGGAAAAAAAATAAAAATCTTCTTCTCGGAAACTACAGGAGCCAGAGGTTTGATATTTTGCATTTACTATAAGCTTATGGTCCTTTACCGAGTGTGTTCAAATGGTGACCCTCGGGTCATATTTGGCCCTGCCCCAAGGGTCACATGTTTGACATAGACATGTATAGGGAAAAACTTAAAAATCTTCTCTGAAACTGCGGGAGCCAGATGTTTAATATTTTGCATTTGCTATAAGCTTATGGTCCTCTACCAAGTTTGTTCAAATGGTGACCCTGGTGTCAAACTTGGCCGCGCCCCAGAGATCACAGTTTTATATAGACATATAATTATGTAAAAAACAATCTTCTCTGAAACTGCAAGAGCCAGAGGTTTAATATTTTGCATTTACTATAAGATTATGGTCCTCTACCAAGTTTGTTCAAATGATGACCCTTGGGTAAAATTTGACTCCACTCCGTCGGTCACAGTTTTACATAGACTTATATAGGAAACACATTAAAGTCGTCTTCTTTGGAACTACAAGAGCCAGAGGTTTAATATTTTGCATTTACTATACTCTTATCGTCCTTTACCAAGTTTGTTCAAATGGTGACCCTGGGTTCACATTTGGCCCTGTCCCAGGGGTCACGTTTTACATAGACTTGTATAGGGAAAAACTTAAAAAACCTTCTCATATAATACATGTAGCCCTGGGGTCACATTTGGCTCTGCCCAAGGTGTTACTCTCTAGCACTTTCATTTTGTATTTGATCTTTACCAAACTTTGTCAATGTCTTAAACTGTCTATATCAATGTTATGTCTTAAACTGTCTATATCAATGTTGTTATACACAACAGAGCCCACATTTCTTGAACAATTTTAACCAAACTTGCACAGATTGTATATGACCATAAGATTTCGAAGAAGTTCGATAATGTGCCAGTACTCAGGTGATCGCTTTAGGGCCATCTTGGCCCTCTTGTTAATGCATTTCATACTTGGTAGTGCAATAGAAATGTTTTGTCCGCGTTATTTATCTAAAACACCTTGTTAGAATGTATTGAAACTTGCAAGGAAGTATCTATATCAAGTGGAGATGTGCATACTTTCATGAAGTTCCAGTTCAATATTTTTCCACTGAGTTATGGCCCTTTGCATTTTTAATGCATTTCATACTTGGTAGTCAAATAGAAAATTCTTGTTAGGGCTATTTCTCTAAAACCCCATGTTATAATTTCGTGAAACTTACTGCAAAGCATCAATATCAAGTGGAGATGCGCTTATTGTCGTGACGTTCCGGTTCGATAGTTTTCCACTAAGTTATGGCCCTTTGTATTTCTAATATATATATATAATACAAAATACTTGTCCGGGCTATTTTTCTACAACTCCTTGTCAGAATTTATTGAAACTTGCTAGGAAGTATCAATATCAAGTGGACATACTATCATGACTTTCCGGTTCAATAATTTTCCACTGAGTTATGGCCCTTTGTATGTTTAATGCATTTCAAATAGAAAATTTTTGTTCGGGCTATTTCTCTAAAACCCCATGTTATAATTTCGTGAAACTTGCTACAAAGAATCAATATCAAGCATATTATCGTGATGTTCCGGTTCGATAATTTTCCTCTCAGTTGAGCATCAATATCAAGTGGAGATACGCATGTCTTGACGTTCCGGTTCAATAATTTTCCGCTCAGTTATGGCCCTTTGTATTTTTAATGCATTTCATACTAGTCAAATAGAAAATTCTTGTCTTGGCTTTTTCTCTATAATATATGTCTATGTATCTTATAGGAACAACGTCTTGTATGTTTACCCACCCCACAACAAGTTGCCAGTGGGCGGTATTTGTCCGCCTCCGGTGACAGTTCTAGTGGATCCTAGTAAAATTTCAGTTCGGCCCGAAATTTAAGATGGCCACCACAGCTAAAAATAGATTTTTAAAAAAAAAGTTTGTAGCGACTACTTCTTGAAAACTATAAATGATATTGATATGGGACTTTTTCTAAAATGATCATCATGACATGATGTCGATCCTTGTCGAAAATTATTTTGTTTCGAAATTAAACATGGCCACCAGTGGCCATCTTTGTTTACATATAGTTATATTATGAAACCTTGTAACGACTACTCCGCTGAAACTACATAACGGATTTTCATGAAACTTCACGGGAATGCCGGCCTGAAATTCAAGATTCAAGATGGCCACCACGGCTATAAATAGATTTAAAAGAAACAACAAATTTGTAGCGACTACTTCTTGAAAACTATGTGATATTGATATGGGACTTTTTCTAAAATGATCAGCATGACTTGATGTTGGACCTTATTGAAAATTATTTTGATTCGGAGTTAAACATGGCTGCCAGCGGCCATCTATGTTTACATAGAGTTATATAGTAAAAACTTGTAGCAACTACTCCTCTGCAACTACTTGACAAATTTTCATAAAACTTCATAGGAATGTTGCTCTTGATATCTAGTTGATCCTAGCAAAATTTCAGGTCGGCCGGAAATTCAGGATGGCCACCAAAGCTAACAATAGAGATTTTTAAAAAACTAATTTGTAGCGACTACAACTATAAGTGATATTGATATGGGACATTAAACATGGCTGTCAGCGGCAATCCTTGTTTACATAGAGTTATAAAGTAAAAACGTGTAGCGACTACTCCTCCAGTGATTAGGATAGTCAATAAGCTATATGTGCCAGTGGCCCCATATGCTAGAGTTTCAGTGGGCGATTTGTGGTTCTAATGGGCCATGTTCAAATGTGTCATTCAGACATCTGTCTAAGAAATTAATAAAAACACTTAAAATCATTAGGTACTTTATGTCGACATTGCCGTAACACTAGTCAGGGTTCAAACTTAAGGCCTGGATTTTAGTGAGAAATGAACTCTCTCCAAAGAAAATAGAGAGAAGTGACAGATAATAGGAGAAGTGAGGGAGACACAATATATTAGTTGCACAATCGTTTCTTGTTAATTATTAATTCATATATATAACCCATTGGTTATAACCTTTTGATATATTTAAGTTATAGCTAAATGCACTTGAAGTATGCTGTTTCACAGTAAAGGTGTTTATTAGTTTTATTCAAAGGGTCTCTTTACACACATATAATGTAACTATAGAAGAAAGAAGGATTGATAGAATAATACAAATATATTGCATTCATTTTTCTATCAATTTGTATAGAGATCTATTGAGGGTGTGAATAGGATTCTCAAACTTCTTCCGAAGATGCTTATTCTCATATGGCCTATATGAACAAATATGTTTTGTTTTACCCATTTGTAATAGCTAAATACAACAAGGCACAGTTCTGCTGATGTTAAACTGATTCAATTATATCTTATAAAAAAGGTTTTTTCATCATCCGAAATTATGTACTATCCGAACTACTATGACACCGCACATTTCCGGACAGAAAAATATCGGCGAAAATTCAGAAGAAATATCGTCAATTACGAACTTTTTTTCATGCATTAATTTGTTTTGAGTGCCAAAAGGTCTGTCTTATCAAACAATTAAGAAATCGCAACTCTACTTATCATTCGTTGATATCATTTATAATCACCTCGGGTCAATTATCGTCAACTTGTATTTTCGATCACATTTTTAGCTCTACTGGCCAAAGTCCAGGCAAGCTTATGGGATAACTTTTTGTCCGTCTGTCTGTCTGTCTGTCTGTTAGCAATTTTATAAAATCGACATCTCCTCTGCAACCGCTTGAAGGATTTTGCTGAAACTTCATCACAATGTTACTTGGGAGGGCACCTCTCAGATTTGTTCTCCTCCGAAACCACTTATTCCATTATTGTGAAATACCATAAACATGTTCCTTGGGTTGGCCTCTATCAAGTTTGTGTTTTTTTCGTGGAATAATCAAAATGGCCACCACGGCGACTCAAAGTTTTCATAGAGTTATATAGGAAAAGGCTAAAAATGACATCTTCTTTGAAACCGCTTAAAGGATTTTGATGAAACTTAAATCACAATGATCTTTGGGATAGTCCATCTCAGATTTGTGTTTTTTGCGGCTGCCAGTCATCCAAGATAACCATCATGGCTAAAACTAGGTCAAATTTAAGGAATTTTCAAACGACATCTCCGAAACCACTTATCCCATTGTTGTGAAATATCATAAATATGTTCCTTGGGTCAGCCTCTATCGTCGAATAATCAAATTGTCGAATAATCAAATTGGCCGCCTCGGCGACCCAAAGTTTACATAGAGTTATATTGGAAAACATTAAAAATTACATCTTCTCTGAAACCTCTTGAAGGATTTCGATGAAACTTAATCACCATGATATTTGGGATAGTCCCTCTCAGATTTATGTTTTTCGCGGCCGCTAGTCATCCTAGATAGCCGCCATGTCTAAAACTAGGTCAAATTTAAGGAAATTTCAAACGACATCTCCGAAACCACTTATTCCATTGTTGTGAAATATCATAAATATGTTCCTTGGGTTAGCCTCTATCATGTTTGTGTTTTTCGTTATCGTCGAATAATCAAATTGGACGCCACGGCGACCCAAAGTTTACATAGAGTTATATAGGAAAAGGCTAAAAATAACATCTTTTCTGAAACCGCTCGAAGGATTTTGATTAAACTTCATTACAATGATCTTTAGGATAGTCCCCCTCAGAATTATGTTTCTCGCAGCTGCCAGTCATCCAAAATGGCCACCATGGCTAAAATAAGTTAAATTTAAGAAAAATTCTCAACAACATCTTCTCCGAAACCACTTATACCACTCTTGTGAAATATCATAAACATGTTCCTTCGGTTAGCTTGTATCAAGTTTGTGTTTTTTCGTTATCGTCGAATAATCAAAATGGCCGCCACAGCAACCCAAAGTTTACATAGAGTTATATAGGAAAATGTTAAAAATTACATCTTTTCTGAAACCGCTTTTTTGATGAAACTTAATCACAATCAAGGGCATTACTAGGGCTAATTTAGGTATACGCACCATCCAGTTTTGGATTCACAAATGTGCCTAACCCCCCTATACCTTCAGTTTTTATTGCATTTTTAGCATTTTTAGCCTTTTTTATTTGTTTGCTTCTTTAATAGCCTGTAGGCACGTGCGTCAGTGCGTATGCCCAGGTACTCCCTGACTATGATCTTGGTTAGTCCCCCTCAGATTTGTGTTTTTGGGGCCTCCAGTCATCCACGATGGCCACCATGGCTAAACTTAGGTCAAATTTAAGGACATTTATCAAACGACATATTACCACTTATTCCATTCTAGTTAAATATCATTTACATGTTCCTGTTGTTGGCCTCTATCGATAAAGAGTGTGTTTTTCGTTGTCATCAAATATTCAAAACGGCCACCACGATAACCCAAAGTTTACATAGAGTTATATATAGGAAACATGTTTCTTGGGTTGGCCTCTATCATGTTCATGTTTTTGAATCACATCATACCAGTAGAGCGTCTACAGGCTCACTTTGGCCTCTTGTTAATCGATTGTCAACCATATTTTTAACTCGCATTAGTCTGACTGTAACGGAAGCTACAATTTGTCCGTTGTTTAGCTATACGCAATCTCATTGTCTAATTTGTAAACAAGAATGGTGAGGTGCGAAATTTCCCTCGAGGAGACATCATAACAGTAGGCAAGCATGCTCCCCGTGGGGTTTCCACAAATTGAACAAATTATATTGATGCGCCGTATGGTGCACAATAGAAAAGTGTCGATGAGCCATTTGTAATGTTATGCGACTATGGCGCAAGGCACGTGCCTATCCCAATCACTGCTCCTCTGAAGCTACTTGACAGATTTTCATGAAATTTCACAGGAATACTGATCTAGTTCCCACTAGTTCTCCTTATCCTTTGGCTGGATTTAAACAAATCTTGGCGAGGAGGATGAGTACCAAGCCTAGTTCCACATATCTTCGATGTGTTACAGTTGAATGAATTTTGGTATAGTTATGGCCCTTTAAAGGTTTTAATACACCAACTTTGTACAACTATTTCTTGTGAACCTCTGCCAGATTTCAGCGAAACATGGCAGGGATGATCAGTACCAAGCCTTGTTGCACATATCATCGCCATGTTCCAGTTCAATGAATTTTGAGAGTTACGGCCCCTTAATACACAAACTTTATCTTTAGCCAGTAGAGCATCCACAGACCCTCTTGGGCCTCTTGTTTCCCCTTCATCTTAGAGTCACTTATTGCATACATGTTATATGACATTGAAATAATGCTCATTGTGCTTTGACCTTTATATCTCTTGCTCAGTGTCAAAGATCTAGACAATATTGTGAAATCAATAATATTTTTGGGAGATTAAATTTCGTGGATTTCGGGGTAGACCTGAAGCGTGAAAACAAATCTTGACAAATGTTTAATGCCCAGAAATTTTACTAATGTGTATGTATAATTGATTCGGAATCTATAATGTACAGTACCACATAGCAGTTTTGGGCTCATCCTTTAGTCAATAACCATTGAACCAGGCTGTATGTTTATGTATTTATTGAACATTTATTTTGATAATAAAGAACAAAAACTTGAGTGTTTGTTTTAAACTTTTCAAAGTCAGTATGCCGATGTATACGTTTGCAGTTGTGTACTAGTAAATCGTTCACGAATGGTATTAAAGTCTGTAATTGTTGTCATCAGTTACCGAGTATTATTTGTTGACTACTGGGTGGGTTCTCAATGAATTAAACACGGAAATGATTTATATTTTGTCAACAAGAACATACTAGAAATGGACAGAACACGAATGAAAAAAATCATATTTTAAAAACAAGAAAAAAATATACATCAAATTTTGTATTTTGTACGCGTGACCGATTACCAGAATAAAAAGATAATAATTAGCAAGATTGAGCAATTGTGTCGGACATAAATCTCCGCCAATTGGATGTGTTTAGTGTTTAATGACCCATGGTTAACTGGGCAATTTGACATGCGACAGGAAATATGTGACATAATCGCCAGACAGGTCTGCCGGATGTTTTTTCTTTTCTTTCAAAAATCAGAAATCTTCGAATTTACGTCCCCTCGAAATCGTCTTTTTGTAAGGAAGAAACTCGATATTTAATACCCACAAAATAAAATGATTCCACAGTACATTACATTATTACATCATTATATATAGTTGAATTTATAATGTTCTATGGGTTTTTTATCTCTGATTGATTTCTTTGATTTCCTTGCTTTATTACAGATATCGATGACTGTAATCCAGATAATCCATGTCAGAACGGTGGTAGCTGTACAGATGGTGTCAACACACACACATGTAACTGTCTGACTGGCATATCAGGAAGCCAGTGTGAAACTAGTAAGATATAAATCTTCAGGATTAAGGAAAAAGTATGATTGTTAAGTAACACCTAGGGCATAAAGTTCTGGTTAAAAAATATTTAGAGGTAAGGTTCTTTATAATATACATTTACATATAGGGAGAGATAGTGCCTAAGAATAAGATAATTCTAGTTGTATGGTGGGTAATGGATTCCTTTTACTCGATCCTTTGAAATGCTTTAGGGATATAATTCTTTGAAATAAATAAAAGTGTTGTCGAATAAAAGAAAACTAAGATTATTAATATGTTTGACCATTGTGGTCATTTATTCTCTATAGGTGTTTGGAGATTTATATTTTCTACAGTACAACATGACTTAATTTGAGATTAAACTAGTCTAGTGATTTGGTTGTTACTTTCTAAGTTAGGATATGTATGACTCATTAAATAATATTTTGTCTTCTAAATTATGCAAGGATACTTTTACTATTTCTCATTTGTTATATGTCAAGATGGAAAAGAAACTATGCAGATACCAACGTAGACACCATACAGAAAGTATTCAGTTTTGAATATATTTAAATTGTATGAAAAAAATGTTTCTCCAAAGTTGAAATTGATAGAATGATGGGATGCATCCTTAAGTTGTATTATATTCTGGATGTTAAGTTATACAATTCATATTGCATCAGTCTGTGTTGTTATTTACAGAAGCACCTCTTGGTAAAGTCTGCCCTAGTCCATCAATCTTACAATCATCATGTAGTGACAGTAATGCCCAGTGTACAATCATCAGTAGTGGAACATACTCCTGTCAGTGTATGTCAGAGTATTATGATGACAATGGAGGAGGCACTGGTGGCGGATCTTGTTATCCCAGTAAGTTGACATTTGTATATTTTGTAGTACTGTTTACATGGTGAATATTTCAGCCCAGTTGACATACATAATCCCACTGTCCAGCCTGTATTTACTCATGATCTACATTGGTTCTCGAGCTGAAATGTGCAATGTTGTCAGAAGATAATAAAAAATAAACAATTACTTCATTGAAAATGGAAAAAAGGAAAACAATAAATACAAATGAATGAATTTCACGTATTTTGATATGGGGTTCTCTGTACATCCGTACATAAACTTCTGCATTCTGCACGGTAACTCCAAAAGTATGAGACCCATCCATTTCTCTAAAAACCCATGTTATAATTTCGTGAAACTTGCTACAAAGCATCAATATCAAGTGGAGGTGCACATATTGTCGTGACGTTCCGGTTCGACAATTTTCCACTGAGTTATGGCCCTTTGTATATCTAATATATATATACACAATACAAAATACTTGTCCGGGCTATTTCTCTAAAACTCCTTTCTAGAATTTATTTAAACTTGCTAGGAAGTATCAATATCAAGTGGAGATGTGCATACTGTCATGACGTTCCGGTTCAATTGTAATCCACTGAGTTATGGCCTTTTGTATTTTTAATGCATTTCATACTTGGTAGTCAAATAGAAAATTATTGTTCGGGCTATTTCTCTAAAAACCCATGTTGTAATTTCGTGAAACTTGCTACAAAGCATCAATTTCAAGTGGAGATGCGCATATTGTTGTGATGTTCCGGTTCGATTATTTTCCATTGAGTTATGGACCTTTGTATTTTTAATACATTTCAAACTTGGTAGTCAAATAGAAAATTTTGTTCGGACTATTTCTCTATAATATATGTCTATGTATATAATCGGAACAAAGTCTTGTATGTTTACTCACCACACAACAAGTTGCCAGTGGGGGGTATTTGTCCGCCTCGGCGACAGTTCTAGTTTCAAGAGATTCCAATTAAATGATTTTTGGCAGAGTAACTGGACTTCTGATTTTTGTTAACATAAAGCTTGACCCCGCAATTCCTACTTTTTTCATCTGATTTTCTTGAAATTTCATACAGCAGCGTTTGAAGTTTTTCAAATCTAAAGCTTGTCCTGTCAACTCATTCTATGTTTTTTTATCTGACTTCCATGAAACTTTATAGGAAGTATCAGTATTGATGTCTAGTAGCGCATATTGTCAGGACGTTCCAGTTGAATGGTTTTTGGCGAAGTTATGGGACTTTGAAGTTTTAATGTAAATTTCCGCTTAACTCCTTCATTTTTCATATACGATTTTCACTTTTTATGTTTGTGATGTCGTTTGCATTTATTATTGCTTTTGCCTTCTTGTTTGTCTGTTTGCGTGTTTGTTTCTGTGTTTTGTGGTTTACTGTCCTCCTTGAATGCTACTTTCCCTGTCCGATCTTTTTATATTTCTTTTTCATAAAACTTAGTAGGAAGTATCAATATGATGGCTAGTAGTGAAGATTGTCAGGACGTTTCGGTTGAATGATTTTGGTGGAGGTTTGTTTGTTTGTTTGTTTGTTTGTTTGTTTGTATGGTGTTTTACGTCATTTTCAACACATGTAAGGTTATATATGACGGTCGTTTTTTAGTGGTGGAGGCAGACCACCCACTTTTCTTTGGTAGAACCAGTACTGTACACCTCCCGCCATCACTAAGAATCGACACTTCCTCACAAGTCGAGCTCCCAGTGGGATTCGAACCTGCAGAAGTTTAGAGGCTAGAATGTTTACAACGCCATTAACCCCTTGGCCATGGAGACGATAGTAATCGCTCTCTCCATTCGTTCGTCCATCCTGTCTGTAACAGTTCCGTCCAAAACAATCATGTCTCGGCCATAACTTTGAAACAACTGAAGGCATTTCTATGAAACTTCACACAAATGTTAACAACAATGAGAAGGTGTGTCATGTGCAAGCATCAGGTCCATACCACAAAGGTCAAGGTCACTCTTTGAGGTCAAAGGTCATATGAGTCAATATTTCCGCTCGAAGCAAATTGTCCATCTGAAACTAAATTTTCTAGGGCATTTGTCCCCTATTTGTAACTTTTTATGCCCCGGCATTCGAGAATGCCGAAAGGGGCATTAAGTGTTACCCCTGTCCGTCCGTGCGTCCCGTCCGTCCGACAAATTGGTTTCCGCTCAATAACTTTTGAAACAATCCATGTTTTGAATTTATATTTAGTGTGTCACTTTGTAATTCTAAAATACAGGTCAAGTTCGATTTCGGTTAACGTTGCTCATTTTATGCAGGAGTTGTGGCCCGTTTTCGATTTAATTTTCTGCAACAAATTGGTTTCCGCCCAATAATTTTTGAAAGGGTCCATGTTTGTAGTTACTATTTGGTGTGTAGCTGTGTAATTATAAAATACAGGCCCAGTTAGATTTAGGTCAACATCGGTCAATTTCTGAAGGAGTTATGGCCCCTTTTCCGCTCAATAACTTTTGAAACGGTCCATGTTTTGAATTCATATTTGGTGTGTCACTGTGTAATTTTGAAAGGGTCCATGTTTGTAATTAATATTTGGTGTGTAGCTGTGTAATTATAAAATACAGGTCAAGTTCGATTTTGGTCAATAATGCTTATTTTATGCAGGAGTTATGGCCCCTTTTCGACTTGATTTTCTGCAACAAATTGGTTTCCGCTCAATAACTTTTGAAAGGGTCCATGTTTGTAATTAATATTTGGTTATTATAAAATACAGGCCAAGAAATATAAAAAGATCCCCAAGTTCGATTTAGGTCAACATCGGACAATTTCTGAAGGAGTTATGGCCCCTTTTCCGCTCAATAACTTTTGAAACGGTCCATGTTTTGAATTCATATATACAACTGGTGCAGGGCCCTACCCATATCAGTGGCTCCACATTAGACCTAGCCTTCCACACAAAGCGGGATGATAAGCCAATTGCCAGTGTTTTCCTACATATTTCTCTGACCATTCACTGGTTCACCTTCTCAAATGTGATGGTGACGGTGACTGCTCTGAAATATGATGGGACAGTGAGTTATCTTGTATATGTAAATACTTTTCATATACAAATTTATTGTTGCATATACTGACTTTGAACACATATAATTGCATTGTATATCTATTATTTTATCCATTCACCACTGCTTCTCCCACTTGTACCTTATCATTTTTTTGGCGAATTCATAGTTCTAGTAACTTATACCGGGGGTCCTATGGACACATTTATAGTTTTATTATTTATTTATTTTTTACATATTTCTGTGTTGTTTTAGTAAATTCTTACACATCGCTTCTCACACATATATGTTGACCCCTCCCCTTCACCCCCGCCTCTTCCCCACACTCGAAACTTTTTTCTTTCTTTCTTTTTACATATTTATACCCCCACAAACGAAGTTTAGGGGCGGTATATAGGAGTGAGCTTGTCGGTCCGTCTGTCGGTCCGAGCAAACAAAATGGTACTTAGGTGTCTAGTCACTTAAAGCTTTGGACTCTGTGTCATTAGGGTTAGGATGAAATTAGTCACATAAAACATGTCCAATTTTGAATTTATGTGGCTAATTTGGGTTTATGTGGCTATCATCAGCCACTTAAGACTATAATTGTTAGAATGTCCGTCTGTCCGTCCGTCCGTCGGTCGGTCTGTTGGTTTCCGGACGATAACTCATGAAAGGGTTAATGGATTTCAATAATATTTGGTACACGGGTATAACACCATAAAATACAAGTCAAGTTCGACTTTGGTTACAAACCACCAATTTTTGATGCCCCTTTTCAACTTAGAATTTGCCCAAAAAACGGTGTCCGGACGATAACGCATGAAAGGGTCGACGGATTTAAATAATTTTTAGCATGGTGAACTTCAAGCTATAGTTACCGTGTTTTTTCCCGAATCCTTACTACAGCCTCACTGATGAATCGACGCATTGCCTGAAAAAGAAGACCCATATTTTAACAGGTGTTTCTTCTTTTCTAGTGCGGATACAAATAAGGTAATGTCATTTAGAAATTTCAAATAATTTCTTCGATACATTGTTTAAGTTATATATTATTTATATAGCTATTTCATCTATTGTTTCATCGTTTAGCAGTGCGTTCTATAAATAGATCAATCATCATCATTGCGTAAAATATATTCATACGCTGTATTGTTCTCCTAGGATAGTGATTGAGATTTGTAACCAGTTAATTTTATAATTTATTTCTCTTGTTGCAACACCATCAAACGCATATCTTCCATCTTTCTTGGATTTATATATTTAAGAAATATACATGGCCTTTATAGTCTTCATATAATATTTAATAGGTCTGGTCAATAATGGTTATCGCATAAGCTACTATCCTTTGTAAAAAGTTGTTGCTGCCTATGCTCCGGAATAAGATTTCAGCTTATTTTGAAGTACGCTGTGTAATATTCTGAAGTCTTTACCTCCCTTGATATGAAGTTAAAATAACTGTTTCGGTCGTAAAATAATCCTGAATACGTGTGCCGATCGTGAAGAATCAAGAAGATCTGACTGGGTATAGATAGGGTCAATTCGGATGCTGCGGTTTTAGAATAAATACCTTACAGATCATCAAAATTTGTAAAGGATTATTAGCTCAGTCGGGAGAGCGGCAATCCCATAAAATTATGGATTATAAAGCGAGCGGGATGGGTTCGAATCTGAGCAGAATCCAAATTTTTTATTCTAATTATATTTTTTTTATGCAAAAATGTTTGTTTAATTCATGCCCAATGGTCTTAAAAGGGGTAAATCAGAACTTTTTTAGAAACAGCTTAAATTATAAAATTGTTCCAGTTCACGATAGAAAACACTATCAAATGTGAAGCTAGAACCATTTTGTTAATGTCTAAAGTTTCAGAACACCATATAGCTAGGGTGGACTCGCACGTAATATGCTAAAATTAACCCTGGTGCGTCACTTAGGATAGCACGTATTACTGTGCAGAATGAATTTCTTTGCAAATAAAAGATAAAGGTAGAGGTAGACCTCATCTGTTGTGAAACAAACTCGTAGAACCACAGTCCTGCCGCGCGTTAGTGAGTAGCTGTCAAACATTATTCAATGTGCAAACGCATAAAAAGCGGGACTCGAACGTATGACTGTAGCATTGAGAGATATACATTACACAGCAAGAGTAGATATAAACACAAATATGTTACTTTTTATTACAATTTTCAAATTACATGCAAAACTGATTAAATTATATTCTGTTAAGGCCAAAACACAACAAAGCAACACAAAAATGAAGGGGTAAAAGTTGTTGTGTCGAGGGTAAAAACGGCGATTCGGTTGGGTGACAGGAAACAAAATACTTTTTGTTTAGGCCTAAGGTAGTAAACGAAATTTACCTTGACTTTGGTGATTATTGTCAACAAACGATTTGCCGACTTAAAAAAAAATCCACGTAAGAATTACAATTAGTGATATGAATCGTGAAATTCTCAGTAGCGTTCACATACATGGTTGAAAAATATAACAACAAAATAATTGTGTTTGAACATCATGTTCACTCCGAGTTGTGAGATTAAATCACAACGGTATCCGGAGAACAGTGGTACTCCGAGTTGTGAGAATGAACTACAACGGTATCCCGAGACCAGTGGTATTCCGAGTTTTGAGAATAAATAACAACGGTATCCCGAGACCAGGGATACTCCGAGTTGTGAGATTAAAATCAAATGAGCACACAGATTTATAAGTTATGTTTTGTATATGTGTAGTCTGTATGTCTCTACTACAAGTTGTATTTAAAACATATGTTTTTTTAGTTGAAGGTCACACTTTTTGGAACACGGAAGCTTCAGGGAGAATTTGTCATTTTACAGTGACATTCCATGTTTAAATTTGTATATTATAAATCTTTGTGCAGCGGGGGATATGGCTGTCTTTCAGCTACGCTCTGACTACTGACTACACTCGTGTTCATTTGATTTTAATCATACTTGCCTAGTAGGTCGATATCAATGTTGTTTCCTATTTTAATTCAGCTATGTTGGTCAAAGGTCTATGAATTACCTCATCTTGAATTGGCAAAATTAGCTGTATTGACCTTTTTGACGCTATATTCATTTCTAATGACTCAAACTTTGATAGGTGATGACTGGTGATGTTTTTTGTTACACTTTAACACCTGTGAAGATGATGAAGCGTTTCGAAGATTAATTTTCATTATAACCAAGCATTCCTTCTGTTCCCTTCTTTATTCCTGTATATACCTTACCTTATCTTGTTTGAATCGCCTTAGTTCCAGATACATTAAACAATGCATTGATGTATTATTACATGCAATGATGTATTGTTAATAAGAAGAGTTGACACATTTTCAGTCCATCCATGGCATGCGTGACTGGAAAGAAACCTTCCATTACATGGATGCACAAATTATAGTTCACCATGCTCTCAGTACCTTCGGTACTTTGATTGGTACACGGGTTTAAGACCATAAAATACAGGTCAAGTCCGACTTTGGTTACAAACCACCAATTTTTGACGGAGTTATGTGCCCCTTTTCAACTTAGAATTTGCCAAAAAAACGGTGTCCGGACGATAACTCATGAAAGGGTCGATGGATTTAAATAATATTTGTTACACGGGTATAACACCATAAAATAGCTATGTTGCCACCCCCGCCCCCCCCCCCCCCCCATCCCCCACCCCCACTCGAAACACGTTTGTTTGTTTTTTGTTTTTTTTACATATTTATGTGTTGTTTTGGTCAATTCTTATACATATAGCTATGTTGCCCCCTCCACTCGCTGACCCGCATCCCCACCCCACCCACCAATCAACCATCCCATCATCACTTTCTTTTCTTTTTTTTTACATATTATGTGTGTGTTGTTTTGTTTTATCAATGATGCGCAATGCGCAACCGCCCTGCATCCCCCACCCCCATTGGTTTTTAGGCTCCCCTCACATATGGAAGGACAGGGGGAGGGGAATTGTTTTCATTTCATCTTCATTATTTTGGATATTAAAATTTTAATTTAAACGCAATCAGTAACATATAAAACAATTTAGATTAAATTCAGATAGACAGATGAAATATCAATAAAAAAATTGAAATGAGGCCACATTCCCCGAGTTGCCTTCGACGCACAAATTTCTTTAAATGACAACAATTTTGGATTAAAACAGATAAAAATAATAAAATTGCACACACTCCTCTAAATTTTACTATAATTTGTATTGTATGATTATAACAATAATTGTATATCGGCCCGAGTTTCTATACAAGCCCCGTCCCCCAACCCCACCCCCACATTGTTTTAGCCTTGTTTTCTGATTGTATATACCAGCTATATAATTTATTATTCTCTGAAAAATCGAATAGGTCGAGCTGCGCTGTTCTCCGACAGCTCTTGTTTTCTATAAATATGTTATTTTATGAAGTTTTTTCTGATCATCACAGTAGAATCGTGGCCCTTGGTGAAAGTGCTATGTTTTGCTTCTGACGCCCACATCCTGACCCCGCCAATGTCTTTCTTAACATTTCAAACTAACGAGAGGTGAGCTTCGTCCGTCGTCTGTTTTTTGTCCGGTGTAAGCTTTTGCTTTAAAACAACTATCTCCTCAAAAACCGGCTTGATCAATTTTGACCAAACTTTAGGTGGAATGATTGTGAGGTTCAGCTTGACTGATCAAAGATCAGCAGAGTTTATGCCGTGGCGCAGCGTCGGTGTCCGTCCGTCTCTATGTCCATCCGTCAGTTAATTTTTTTTTGTGGCGACTACTCCTCTGAAACTACTTCACGGATTTTCATGAAACTTCAGACGACTACTCCTCTGAAACTACTTCACAGGATTTTCATGAAACTTCAGAGGCCGGAAATTAAAGATGACCAGCCACGGCTAAAAAATAGATTTTAAAAATGCGATGTTGTGGCGACTACTTCTCAAAAACCATAAGTGATATTGATTTGGAACCTTTATCAAAATGACTTGGTCTTAACCAAAGTTCATTTTTATTGGATGTCAAAACATGGCCACCAGTGGCCCATCTTTGTTTACATAGATTTATATAAGAAAAAAAATGTGACAGACTAATCCTCTGAAACTACTTGATGGGAATGTCATGAGACTCGACTTGTAATGTTGCTCTTTCTGTCTAGTTGATCCTACGAAACATTTAAGTTGGTAGGAAATTCAAGATGGCCACCACTGCTAAAAATAGATTTTAAAAATGCGACTTTCTGGCGACTACTTCTCAAAAACCTGTAAGTGATATTGAACCTTTACCAAATGGACTAGCACGACATCTTGCAGGCTGATCAGGGTTTACACTGGGTGCTCATCAGTCATTTGACCGAAACACCCCTTTGTACTATATAATGGACTGGTCCAAATTCAAAGAAAGGACAATCCATTTATACATTCATAGTGGGTGTAAGGAGATTAAGTCTCCTTTGTATTTTTGGCTCTCAGAAAACGCTGAAACACATATTGTAGGATTTTAAGATTGTATTTTGATTCTGATTTTCAAAATATAACCACTGAGACAAGAGCAGTCTACTTGTACTGGTGAGATAGTAATCTAATTCTCAGGAGAAATTGCATAACATGACTGTGACCTGGTCACACACCTGCTATATTTATGAATATCTCGATCATTCCATTTATGTTACAAAAGGGTGATTTGGAGAAATTACTGTTGAGCACCATATAGGAATATACAAAGGTTGATGTTGTATTTGAATTGAATAGCTTTATAATTAAAATTTGTGGTAGCATTTATGACATTTTTATAAAAAGATACAGTCTTTAGACTGGGATAAAATTGAATGAGATTATAATGTTGCATAGGTAATGTTTGCATAATAATATTTAGGAATAATAGGAAATGCTGCTCTTGATGTCTAGCTGTCCCAAGTAAAAATCAGGTTGGCCTAAAATTCAAGATGGCATGGCTAAAAAATAGATTTTAAATACACAATTATGTGGCGATTACTTCTCTAAAACAGTAAGTGGTATCGGTTTGGTACCTTTACCAAAAGGACTTTCATAAAACTTTACAGGAATGTTGGTCTTGATGTCCAATTAGTCCCAAGTAAAATTCAGGTTGGCCAGAAATCCAAGATGGCTGCCACAGCTTAAATACAAGTTTGAGGCAACTATTTCTCACAAAAACCATAAAGTGGTATTGAATAAAAATGACTGGCATGACATCTAGTTGCTCATAAACAAAATTAATTTGGATTCTTGTAAACATGGCCACCAGCGGCGATCTTTGTTTACATAGATTGATTATAGGAAAAAAATTGTGGCGACTACTTCTCTGAAAGTGTTGGTTTTATTTTCCATAAAACTTCACTGGTTCCCATAGCTGATCTGGCTATCAAAATTATATCAGTAGAGCTTCAAGGTCATTGACCTCTTTGTTGAAATTGTTTAAAGTTAGGTCAGCATAACATCCAAGTACCATAAAAGCTTGAAACCTTGAAACTAGAAATTACTGTGGGCTCAAAACACTCAACTAACATGGATGTAGAGGTAAAGATTAGGTTTATGGAGGGCTTGGAGTGCAATACTATTCTGGTGCAAGATTATTCCAAGTGTAATATATTAGTTGTGTTAGGTAGAAGAGACTAAGTAATTTGCTGGTGATAATACTCCAAGTGCTTATTTGATATTTAAAAGTACATATTTCGAGCCTATTGTATTTGGGGGGAAGAGAATTTCTATAAGTAACTGGTAAAATCACTGTTGGCCATACTACAATTCATGAGCAAAGTGTGATATTCAATTTTTCTTCAGATAATGAGGCCCATTCAATAAAAGCATTTTGTGACCAGTACACATAATATAACACATTAAAAAATGTTGTATATTTATTGTGAGTTGTGCTCTGATTTTTTGGTCTAAAAACAATTAAGAAATACCAGATAAATTTTTGTATTCAGAAGTTAAATTATGAACATATAATTCTTCATCTAAAGTAAATTGCAAAGTTGTTGTTCTTACCCTCAATATAAACAATGCTATACAAATAAAAAACTAAGGGTGGGCCTCAATTTATATACCCGAGTTGATCAGCCATGAAGCGTGCTGGCTGTAAATATTCAAGCTTCCCATGCTTTTTTCAATGACCAAGTAGCTCTGTGAAATGTGTCCTTTAAAGTAAAACGAAGGATCCATAGTTCTGTAAAAAATGCAGAATCAAAAACCTTTGATGCAGAGACACATCATATCATCACATGTGAACTGTATGTCAAGTGTAATAGCAAACATGTGAACACTTTTGAAGTGAAAGCACACATGAAGTTCATTATACAATTTTAGTAAATTGAAAAACTCTTAAGTCAAACGAAGGGCCATAACTCTTGTAATAAATTAGGCAAATCAACAATGTGTGATGCAGAGGTAGCATACGGTCATCCAGTTGTTATGTGTAAATGAAGGTTTGGGAACAATCCATTTGAAAACTGTTTGAGAATTGCAAGTAATGACAAGAGTCCCTCAGATGACATGTTGGATGCTCTAACTGAAATAAGTTAGTTATTTTATTATTATATTTACAGAAAAGGGTTTCTTGTATATTGCTATCCGATTCCCTATCATCTGTAGTGTGAGTGGGGGGGGGGGGGTGGAGAGGGGAGAGGAGGGGGGGCGTGGGTTGTCACCATTTAAACAAACTTGGTAGAGCACCAAAATATTATGGTAAAATGACTCATGTAGTTTCAGAGATAAAACAGGTTTTTTTAAAGATTCTCCTGTATAAACTCCATGTAAAACTGTAACGCCTGGGGTGGGGGCCATATTTGATCCACAGGATCCACCATTTAAAAAAAAAACTTAAAACATTTTCTTCTTATATAAAGTTCTCGTAAATTGCATGTTGCATCAGCTTATATAAGTCCTTTTCCAAGTTTGATCAAATGTTGACCCTGGGGTCGAATCATGTCCCACACCCGGGGTTCACAACCTAACAGAGAGTAATATAGGAGAAGCTTTAGACAAATAGTATTCGTTTAACCTACAAGAACCAGAGGTTTAAATATTTTGCATTAACCATATGATTATGGTCCTCTACTAAGCTTGTTTAAATGGTGACCCCTGGGTTTCGAGAATTCGGTCCTCCTCTAGGAGTAATCATATTTTACATAGGCTTATATAGGGAGAAACTTAAAATCCTCTGAAAGTAAAGGTTATAGAGCTCTCATATATTGCACGTAGCATAAGCTTATGATCCCCTACCAAGTTTGTTCAAATGGTGACCCCCGGGGTCAAATCTGGTCCTGCCACGGGGTCATACTTTTTTATAAAGACTAACATAGGAAATTCTAAAAATAAAATCTTCTCTAAACTAAAGAGTTAGAGATATGATATTGTGCAGACTAAAATAGCTTAGATATATGATAGTGTTGCAGACTAAATAGTAAGCTAAAGATAAGATATTGTGCACACTTAAAAAGTTAGAGATATAATATTGTGCAGACTAAAAGAGTAATGAGATATGATATTGTGCACACACTAAAAGAGTTAGAGATTCAATTATTTGTGCAGACTAAAATAGCTAAAGATATAATATTGTGCAGACTAAAGGAGTTTAGAGATACGATAGTGTGCAGACTAAAGAGCTAGAGATATGATATTGTGCAGGACTGAAGGAGCTAGAGATATGATATAGTGCAGACTATAAAGAGTTAGAGATATTGCACATACTTTAAGGAAGCAAGAGATATGATATTATGCAGACTAAAAGAGTTCGAGATATAATATTGCACAGCCTTTTTATAAGAGCTAGAGATATGTATTGTGCAGACTAAAGGAGCTAGAAGAGATATGATATTATGCAGAGACTATAAAGGTGCTAGAGATATTATAATTGTGCAGACTGAAGGAGCTAGAGATATGATATTGTGCAGACTAAAAGAGCTAGATATATGATATTTGTTGCATGACTAAAACAGCTAGAGATTATGATATTTGTGCAGGCTAAAAGAGTTAGAGATATTGCACATACTTTAAGGAGCTAGAGAGATATGATATTATGCAGACTAAACGCGTTTGAGAGTATAATATTGCACATACTTTCAAAGAGCTAGAGATATAATATTGTGCAGACTAAAAAGAGTTAGAGATATGCTTATTGTGTAGTACTAAAAGAGCTTAGAGATAAGATGTTGTGCAAACTAAAAGAGCTAGATCTTCTTTTCTGAAACCAGAAGGCGTAGAGCTCAAATTATATAACATGTAGCATAAGCTTATGAACCCTCAAGCCAAATTTGTTCAAATGATGACCCGTCGGTCAAATGTGACCGCCACAATGGTCACAATTTTACGTAGAGCTATATAGAAAAAATCTTAATCTTCTCTGAAACTGCAAGTGCTATGAGGTCTAATATTTTGACTATGTAACATAAGATTATGGTCTGTATCAAGTTCATTTAAATGGTGAACCCTGAAGTTTAAAATTTGGCCCTACCCTAGAGGCACATGGTGTACATAGACTTGTCAAGGAGAAAAATGAAAAAAACTTCTCTCAAACCATAAGGGTATTGAGCTCTCATATATTGCTTTAGAATTAAGCTTTTGATCCTCTACCAAGTTGTTTTGAATGGTGTCACCCCTAGGTGTATATTTTAGCAAGTCCGTCAGTCGCAGTTAAATAGAATTGTATCGGAAAAGTCTTTAAAAAAATCCATGTACCTACCAGACCTTTTCTTATCTGAGCCCCACTTTTGTTACTGTTCCAAGCGTCATTTGCAACCGGGAGAGCCCGGGTTCAATCCTCCGTGGTGCCACTGAGTTCCATCGGTGTTTCTTTGGGCAAAGGCACATTTCCCCTTAGCCCCGAAACAGTCGGATGGGGACGTAAACCGGGCGGTCCCGTGTATCTGTCTAATCCTCCAATCACGTTAAAGAACCATAGGAATCTATTTGATAATAAGAGTTAGGGCAGGTTCCTCGGATTCATACGTTATACTTACCCCTCTATCTGGTGCGGCTCTAAATAACCTATACTGTGTTGATGAGCCGTTAACACAACATTCAAATTAAATTCAATTCCAAGCGTCAACAATGTGACACAGGTCATCAGGTGGAGAGATTTAGGGTCCATTTGGTCCTCTTGTTTGTAGTGATACACTTTTTCAT